>JAXQQM020081366.1:0-166935 GCA_034641835.2 Pinus albicaulis
AACAATAAGTTCTCCAACTCTTAAAGGATAACCTAAATTTGGCACAAAATCGAATGAAACAATAGGCATATCAACATCACAATGAGAGAAGTTTTTATGTAGGAGATTGGGTATTTTCACAGCTACAACCATACAAAAAAATTTCCCTCAAGTAAGCTAAGAAGGATAATAAATTATCGCCAAAGTACTATGTTCTTTACAATGTGTTGCAAAATATTGGTACTATGGCATACAAATTGGAGCTTCCTACTTATTCTAAAGTGCATCCATTTTTCCATGTTTCATGCTTAAAGAATGTTATAGGTGACAAAATTCTAGTTCAAAAAATATTACCAAAACTTGATGAGGAAGAAAAATCATATTGGAACCTAAAGCAATCTTGGAAACAAGAACTCAACAGCTATGAAATCGATCAATTTCAAAGTATCTTATCAAGTGGAATAACTTACCCACTAAATATTCTACATGGAAGGACGATAATTTATACAAAAGCATCCAGAGCTACTCAAGCATTGAGGACAACATTGTTTTGAAGGATAGAGGCATGTTAGGTCCCTATATTACTAGTGTAGTCCCTTATTGTTGTTAGTGTAGCCCCCTTATTGTTATTGTTGCACCCCTGTAACCCCCATATTATTATTATTGTGCCCTTACATTATTATTTTTAAGTCAGCTAGGATTATATTGTGACCCTAGGGACTCCTATATATAGAAACGAGGTTTTTTCATTTGTATCATCCAAGAATTTTTCATTTATGTAATGTCAAGGAGGTTTCCCACTCGAAGTGGCTTATTTCTAAGGCGTTGATCTCTCTTTTCTTCTATTTTTGGAGCTGGTTTCATAACATGGAACCTCACTATCATGATAATGCCATAAATATTACCCGGGATAGGGTTACCTTCACGTGTGCCAAGTTTTATCTTACACATGATGAAAAGGAAAAATCATGTCCATTTCCAAAGGAATGATAGTTAGTATCTATGAGGATGATATGGTTAAGAGTGAAATACTAGGTGAAATTGAATTTGGTGTCTTGTAGAAGAGATCGAAAATAATTTCCAAATGTGTAGGATTAGGGATGACTATATACATTATTTGGTTAGATTGCTAATACATAAGTTAGTTGACAACAAGGTGAGATTTTAAGGGTCAATACAAATTTCAAGGAGCCACCAAAGGAATGGGAATATGGGAGGTTATAGAGGACACAAGACATCCCTTAAATAGATAGGATGGGGATACTTATAATGAAGAAGATATAAAACCATTTTATTTGCATGTAGAAAGGATACATAAAGTGGTTAAATGAGTTGTGGCTACCAAAATAATTTTGGAATTCCAATCACAAATAGATGAAGAGAATGAAATTCAACTTTTGGAAACAACCAAGTGTTGCAAGAAATTTTTTCTTCAACATGTAGATAGAATGGCCATTTCAGTAGCTAGAAGGGGTTTGAAAGACATAAATAAAAATGGTATTGGGGAATTTTTATTGAATTCACTCCTCTCAAATAAATTCATGTGAGAGATCCATTACCATGTTCTACCGCCTATTGTTAGAAAAGTAAAGGACATGATATTTAATGGAAATATTATTTGTAATAAATAATGGTAAAAGATGCATAATATTTCTCAAAGAACCTTATATAGTCACCAATATTGTTTTGAACATGGAGATATTAAATCCATTCATGCAGACATTGTGGCAGCTAGAGAAATGTTGCATAATATTGTAATGGATATTTTTGATTTTTTTACCAAATGAAATATGTCAAGTTGAAGAAGATGAAAAATATACTCCTTTAATATTGTTATCTCAAAATCAGACCCTGATAGGCTGTTGATCAAGAAGACTCTAAGTAACTATTTTAAACCAGACTTTTAGTTGAGGCTTAGCCTCCTCAACCTGAGAAGGCTCTCTCAATAGGTTTTATGATTTTCAAATAAGGATTAGATGGCTAACTCCATGAATAAAATGGATAAAAATGGACAATTGGTTTCACTTCTAATAAAAAAACATCTATTGGGCTTATGGAGTCAAGTGTGTTTTCACAAAACATGAATATCAGCTTCATTCGGAAGTCAGGGCATTTCAGGGTTTAGGTGCATCAAAGAACAGTAGGACATAAAATAAACGTAGTTCATGAACATATGAAGGAAGTTAGAGCACCTTCAGTGAATTCTAAGTAACATACATTCATGCCATTGCAAGTAATTGAAAGAGGAAAACTATGAGAATATCACACATCCATAACCCTTTCTGAATCCCGAGTGATGAAACCAATATCTCTGTATTAACATAAAAACACAGTTTCAGCTACAACAACAGTATGTTTGCTTATGAAAATTTCCAACCATATGAAATTTGAATTCTTCTCTCTTATAGAATCATCATTAAATTTCTTGGGTTCTCTCCACACACTTGAGAGAATTCGAATTTTCTAGCTTGACACCTATTAACTACTAAAACAAACTTTAATTACATATGACAGTTAAATTGTCTGTTCTAGAGTCCTAACACAACTAGGATTAAAACTCTTTATTATAAATTAACAACCTTATCTAAGCATTAAATATTCTATCTAACAGCTAATCCTCCTAAACTTTGACCTTGATGATGCCCATCTCCTTGCCGTTTGACTGTATTGATTTTCCTTTTATCTACCCTGAAAAATAGGAACATGCTCCCTGCAAAATAGCTATCATGCTTCATTTATGTTTCATAAAACCATATTCTGACCAAATTGTGCTCAAAACATATGACAAAGTATTATTAAGCTCTTGTGACTTCGTCCTTCCAGCTGTGCCCAAACCAAACGTTTGAAGAAATTCCCAAAAATGTTAAAATTGCTACGCTACAAAACTTTTTGTTGTTTTCGTAGCGCAGAACTTCGCCTTTGAAAACTTCATTTGAAACCTTCAATTTTCTATGTTTTTCCATTGGATCTTCACTTATGGTCTTTATAAATCCTTCAGCAGCATCAAGGTTTAATAAACATGCCTTTTTCCCCTTTGAAAACTTGCAAAATTGATAAAAATGCAACCTACAGCAGTTTCGTAGCGCGCTACGAAACTGCTGTGTATGACACCTACAGTAGTTTCGTAGCACGCTACGAAACTGTTGTGTTTATCTTTTCACAGTTTTTTTCCAAAAATTTGAGTTTCCCACCTTTATTTCCATCCTTGAAGTTATATATAAGCTTTCAAAAATCAACTTTTATCTTTTTTCAAAAATGAAATCTTTCCACATAACCCCAAAAATGTGTTAGGAGATGTCACTTACTGTTTACACTCATTTTTGCTGTGGTTGATCTTCAAGCTTTGCTAGATATATCTCAAGGTCTTAAACCTACCTTTTAAGCCTTCTATTATTAGCTCTTAGTTTGGTATTAACCATCCTTATGAAATTTTCTTCCTTGATTGCAGGGACAATCCATATGAAGAATTGATCCTGACTGCCGATTGACTCACTGTTTGAAACCTTTTCTAGCTCCCACAGACCTTTCAACCTCTCAAATTTTGACCTTTCTACAACATGCATTCTCACTTTCTTCCTCAATTTATCAATATCAATTTTTTCAAGTCTGAGTTTGTCTTTAACCGCCTCATAACTACTCATTTCTTTCTGAGTATTAAAAACTTTGTTTCTATCTTCTTCAAATATTTGAGATGATGTATTAATGGGTTCTTCAAAAACATTTACATCCTCACCTCCTATTTGGTCTATCTCCATGTCTGACTGCTACATTTTCTTAGACTACCTAGTCAATGGTTTTCTAGGCTTAAAAACAAACTCTGACACCTCATCCTCAAAGTCTAATTTTTTGGATGTTTTCAATTTCTTTGATTTGCCACCTGTATCCAGCTTTATGAACTCTGCTTGAACCAGGGGAGACTCTTCAATTTCAATAGCTTGTAATATATCATTCAAGTCACCTCTTAATTTCAAATTTTCATTTTTGACCACAACCTTACCCTTCTCCTTTGACCTTTGACTCCTAGTCAACTTCTTCTGAGCTGTTTTAATAGTTGACTGTTCCTGAATTGTATTTTTGACCTGAGTTATCTTCTTCTATGCATATTGAGGAGTCCTTTGGATATTCAGTGATGTCTTTATCATAGGTTCCTTAACCTGTTTCCTAGGCTTAAGCTTGACAAACCTCCTTGATTTTGATTCTCTAGGTTCAGTAGTCTTTGATGAAGATGCTTCTTTGACTTGAGGGCTATCACCTGTTTCTTCAACTCCTATTCCACTCAAAAAGAGAAATGTAGACCATTCTCTTTTCACTTTCTGAAGCTCATGCAAAACTATTAACATGACTAGACCATGATGAAATAAAGAGGTTTCACATGCCTAATTTTTCATATGTACTTTGTATGCCATCTTGGCCAGACTTTGAAATAGAAATAAAGGTAAGTCTAGAGAGATTATTCCTGTGAAATGCAATAATAGCTTAAAGTGATAAGTGTACACCTTGTGATATCTCCCTTCACGGGTGAAGCACATTTGGATATTATAGAGCAGGTTGGAAAATGCATCCTTGACATAACTTCTTGGTACAACTTTATTCAAATCAATATCCATAAACTCTGGTTTCAAAAATATTTTGCAGGGTTGCATTCAAACCTAAAATTCTTGAACCATCTCTCCTGCCCTCTTGGAATTTCTATGATTGTCGATATGACTTCAGGAGAAATTGGAAAATTGAGAAAACCAAACTTTGTGTTTTACCCTGTGAAGTTGGTAGGAAATTCTTTGGTAACCTGATTATGCCCTCCTTGAAGCTTTTCATAGACCCTCCAACAACCTGCCTTCTTGAAGGCTTCTTCAATATATTTATCTATTGTGAGAGTTTCTAAACCTTCAGGTTCTGTCCTCAGGCAGTGACTAGACTGGTGATTTATTTTTTCTTCTATCATCTTCTTCCTGAAAACCCTGTGTCTTCAGCAAAATCTGTAATAAACCTCCTTGTTGGATGAATTGGCCCGCTTGAAAATTTGTTTTAGCCTCGCTTGATTTAAGTTCTGCCTTGCTTGATTAGAAACCATGTTTCAGCCATCAATTCTTTTTAAACTTACTTGATTGGAAATCGAAATTGCTGACATAAAATTCAATTGGATTTAGCTTCACTAAGTCATGGAAACAATAAGACATGGCTCGTTGAAAAGTGGCACCGGAGTTTTTAAGGCCAAAT
Source organism: Pinus albicaulis (assembly GCA_034641835.2). NCBI lineage: Eukaryota > Viridiplantae > Streptophyta > Pinopsida > Pinales > Pinaceae > Pinus > Pinus albicaulis. Next base: position 5,197 of record JAXQQM020081366.1, read on the forward strand.
GGCATGACTCGGTATGCGAAAGTGCCTCACGGACTAATGAACGTGGTTTTAAGTTGATCAGCATGACGGATAACAATTTGGTTGTATCCGGAGAATCCATCCATAAAGGATAGAACCTCATGCCTCTCAAACTCATCAATGATTTGGTCAATAAATGGTGTGGGGAAGTTGTCTTTGGGACAAGCTTTGTTCAGATTGCGAAAGTCAGTGCAGACACGGATGGTGCCTTGTTTTTTGAGGATGAGAACTGGGTTGGACACCCAAGTGGTGTATTCGATGGGATAAATGAAACCAGCCTACTTGTGTTGGGTGTGGAGCCTGATTATCTTGTTTACTCTGTATCACATCATTGGACCCCTGTACCTTAAAAGGGGCGGCAACGCCACTCATAATTAATCGCTGCAGTGGGGGGGTCTAGGGGGGCGGTAGCGCTTTTTGGAGCCCCCCCCTGGAGGGGGGTTTCAGGGGCAGCGCCTCTGAAGCTAAAAATAGATGTAAAATTGCCTTGTAAAAGTATATTAATTTCTAGTCAATCTGGGCCGTTCATATGCGGATGATCTGAAGGTAGAAGTTATGTTTAGTTTAGGGTTTTTTTCCCTAAAAGGCAACCCCCTTGTATATATGAGGGTATTGTATTGCGGCTATGTATTATGGGTGTATTCTTAGAGAAAGAAACAGATAGGGAGACTGTGAGAGAGAACAAAGGATATTACAGCGGATCTGCTATAGGTTTTGTCTTTTCAATTTTTGCTGGATAATAGAAAGGAAGAACTGGCTGTTCGGGGTGGACGCAACCAAAATTGGGTGAACCACGTATATCTGTGTCTCTTTGGTTTTATGTGTTTTGTGTGCTTGTATTTTTCGCATATTTTGTGTTGCATTTCTCCATAATATATAATTTTCTAACAACTGGTATCAAAGCCGAAGGTCTATTTGACAGATAAACACACAGTAAAGAAGGGTTCCTGGTTCGAGTGGGAGCAATGCCGGAAGATGGTAAATTTAGGGTCGAGAAATTTAACGACCAAAACTTCCCGTTGTGGAAGATGCAAATGGAATATTATCTGTATCAGAAATATTTGTACCTACCATTGAGTGGAAAACAAAGAAGCCGGTGGTCATGACAGACATGGAATGGAACATTCTTGATAGAAAGACACTTGAAACAATACGGTTGTGCCTTGCAGTGTCAATCGCCTTCAATATTTCGAAGGAAACAATAATAGAGGGTTTGATGTAGACGTTGGCGAAACTATATGAAAAACCCTCAGCCTCAAACAAGATATTTCTTATGAAACAATTATTTAATATGAAGATGTCGGAAGGTGGATCTGTTGCAGACCATTTAAATGATTTTAATACAGTTACCAGTCAGTTAAGTTCTGTAGGGGTAAAATTTGATGATGAAGTTAGGTATCTTTTATTTCTGTGCTCATTGCCAAAAAGTTGGAATGATTTAGTTATGGCCATTAGTAACTCTGTCTCTGGATCTAGTACTTTAAAGTTGGATGATGTTGTTGGTGTTATCCTTAGCGAGGAAATGCGACGGAAAAGCTCTGGTGAGACATCGGGTAAAGCTTTGAGTGCAGAGTCTAGGGGAGGAAGAATGGAAAGAGGAAAGAGCTCAGGTTATCGCAGTAACTCAAGGAAAGGCAGATCCAAGTCCAGATCAAGGATAGTGTGCTGGAAATGCGGAAAGAGAGGAAACCTAAAGAAAGATTGTAGATCTTGGAAGGGAAAAGAAGGAGATGCACAACAAGAAAACAATCATGAAGCAAATGTGACATGTGATGTGTTACAAGATGCTTTGATTCTTTCTTTTGAAAATGTTACTGATTCTTGGGTTGTAGATTCAGGGGCTTCATTCCATGCCACACCTGATAAGAAATATTTTCATGACAATTTTCAAGGAGATTTTGGACAAGTTCGTTTGGGTGATGATAAACCCTATAAAATTGTTGGAATAGGTAAAGTTCTTGTAAAAAAACAGAATGGAAACCAATGGCTACTAAAGGAGGTAAGGCATGTTCCAAATCTGAAGAAAAATCTGATTTCAATAGGGCAGTTAGGCAGTGAAGGTTGTGTGACAACTTTCACAGATAAAACTTGGAAGGTCACCAAAGGAGCACTGGTAATAGAAAAAGGTGAAAAGGTTGGTACATTGTATTTATGCAATGGTATTTCTAACTTTGTTAATGATTTAACTTCCAAAGGAGCAGATGCAGGATTATGGCATCATAGGCTTGGACACATGAGTGAGAAGGGAATGAAGATTCTTCACTCAAGAATTTTTTTGCCAGGTTTGAAGAATGTTGATTTGGATTTCTGTGAAAATTTCATTTATGGAAAACAAAAGAGAGTCAGATTTCTCAGAGTTGGGAAAGAAAAGAAGAGAAAAAAATTGGAGCTTGTGTATACAGATGTATGGGGACCTGCTCAGGTATCATCTCTCGGTGGCTCTCGTTATTATGTTACTATTATTGATGATGCAACTAGAAAAACATGGATTTATTGTATTCATAATAAATCTGATGTGTTTGAAACTTTCAAGAAATGGAAAGCTTTGGTTGAGATTGAGACAGGAAAGAAGTTGAAGTGTCTTAGATCAGAAAATGGAGGTGAATATTGCAGCAAAGAGTTTGATAGGTATTGTTCAGAGCATGGAATTCACAGAGAGAAGACAGTTCCATGAACACCATAAGAAAATGGTGTGTCAGAAAGAATGAACATAACAATCATGGAGCGTGCAAGGTGCATGAGATTGCATGCAGGATTTCCTTTACAATTTTGGGCAGATGTTGTAGATACTGTTTTTTATCCAATAAACAGAGGGCCTTCAATTTCCTTGGATGGTGGTATTCCAGAGGAAGCATGGACAGGTAAAAAGGTAAACTATTCTTTTTTAAAGCCTTTTGGCTGTGAGGCCTTTGTCCATATTCATAAAGAAAATAGAACAAAGCTTGAGGCAAAATCAAAGAAATTTACCTTTATTGGATATGGTGTTAATGATTTTGGATATTGCTTATATGATTATGAAAATCACAAAATCATTAGGAGCAGAGATGTAATATTCAATGAAAAGGTCTTGTATAAGAATCAGTTGCAGGAAAAGAAACAGGAAAAAGAAAGCAAGAAATACATGATTCTTGATGAGATAACTGAAAAAGTAAAGGTGCCTGAAAATAATAATAATCAACAACCACAGCAGCAACAAATACCACAACAACAACAGGCACCTCAAACACCTGAAAGTGGTGTTAGAAGATCTATCAGGATAAGTAGACCCCCTGAACGATACTCTCCTTCATTATATTATTTATTGTTGACTGATTCTGGTGAACCCAAATGTTATGAAGAAGCAATGTAGGTTGAAAGCAGGAAGAAGTGGGAGCTAGCCATGGAAGAAGAGATGGAATCCTTAATGCATAACCAGACTTGGGACTTAGTTAGGTTGCCTGCAGGTAAAACTGCATTGCAGAATAAATGGGTTTATAGGCTGAAGGAAGAAGATGGAGGAAAACAGAGGCACAAAGCTAGACTTGTAGTGAAGGGGTTTGCATAGAAGAAAGGTATTGATTTTGATGAAATATTTTCTCCTGTTGTTAAAATGACTTCAATCAGAATTATTTTAAGTCTTGTAGTAGCAGAAGATTTACATCTTGAACAGTTAGATGTAAAGACAGCATTTCTCCATGGAGATCTGGAGGAAGAGATCTATATGGAGCAACCAGAAGGATATGAGGTCAAAGGGAAAGAAAAATTAGTGTGCAGGCTAAAGAAGAGCTTGTATGGTTTAAAACAGGCTCCAAGGTAGTGGTATCTAAAATTTGACAAGTTTATGTATGAACAAGGTTATACTAGATGTCACTCTGATCATTGTGTTTATCTAAAAAGGCAAAATGATGGTAGCTATATTATATTGTTATTGTATGTAGATGACATGCTTGTTGTAGGGCCTAACATGCAAGAAATAAATGTGCTCAAAAGAAAATTGGCAAATTCATTTGCAATGAAGGATTTGGGAGCTGCAAAACAAATCCTTGGTATGAGGATAGCTAGAGACAGGAAAAATCACAAATTAACATTGTCTCAGAATGAGTACATAGAAAAGGTGTTGAAAAGATTTAATATGAAGAATGCAAAACCAGTTAGTACACCTTTTGCTACCCATTTCAAACTTAGTAAGGATATGTGCCCCAAGACCCAAGAAGACATGGATTATATGTCTAAAGTTCCATATGCATCAGCAGTTGGAAGCTTAATGTATGCAATGGTCTGCACAAGGCCTGATATTGCACATGAAGTGGGAGTTGTAAGTAGGTACATGAATAATCCAAGAAAAGAACATTGGATGGCAGTAAAATGGATTCTCAGATATTTGAGAGGTACCACAAATCAAGAATTATGCTTTGGTGGTTCAAACATTGCTCTACAGGGATATGTTGATGCATATATGGCAAGTGATAGAGATAATAGGAGGAGCACTACAGGATATTTATTTACTGTAGGTGGAACAACTGTTAGTTGGGTTTCAAAATTCCAAAATGTTGTTTCACTTTCAACAACAGAAGCGGAGTATGTTGCTGCTACAAAGGCTAGTAAAGAAATAATTTGGTTACAAAGGTTTATGGATGAATTGGCTAAGAAGCATGATATGGGCACATTATACAGTGATAGAAAAAGTGCCATTCATCTTGCAAAGAACTCAGTATTTCATTCCAGGACTAAACACATACATCTCAAGTACCATTTCATACGGCCAGTATTGGAAGATGGAGAGTTGAAGCTGGAAAAGATACACACTAGCCAAAATCCTGCAAATATGCTAACAAAAGTTGTAACCAGGGAGAAACTGAGAATGTGCTCAGTTTCAATTGGTCTTAAAGGATGATGATGAAGATGAGGAACAACCAAGTCCAAAGAGGAGTCATTGTCCAACAAATGAAGTAGTGGTGGAGTTGCTACAATCAGTCTCCAAGTGGGATATTGTTGGGTGTGGAGCCTGATTATCTTGTTTACTTTGTATCACAACATTGGACCCCTGTACCTTAAAAGGGGAAACAATGCCGCCCATAATTAATCGCTGCCATGGGGGGTCTAGGGGGGGGTGGCAGCACTTTTCAGAGCCCCCCCCCCTAGTGGGGGGGTTCGGGGGCAGCACCCCCGAAGCTAAAAACAGATGTAAAATTGCCTTGTAAAAATATAGTAATTTCTATTCAATCTGGGCTGTTCATAGGTGGATGATCTGACGATAGAAGTTATGTTTAGTTTAGGGTTTTTTTCCCTAAAAGGAAACCCCTTGTATATATGAGGGTATTGTATTGTGGTTGTGTATTATGGGTGTATTCTCAGAGCAAGAAACATATAGGGAGACTGTGAGAGAGAACATAGGATATTACAGCGGATCTGTTGTAGGTTTTATCTCTTCAATTTTTGCTGGATAATAGAAAGGAAGGACTGGTTTTTCGGAGTGGACGTAGCCCAAACTAGGTGAACCACGTATATCTGTGTCTTTCTGGTTTTATGTGTTTTGTGTGCTTATATTTTATGTGTTGCAAATCTCCATAATATATAATTTTCTAACAGCTTGAGCTTATCGATTTCGGCTTTGATGGCTTCACGTCTGGAAGGATGAATGGGTCTCAACTTTTGACGGACTGGATTGGCATCACACCATGTGTCGATATGGTGTTCAAAAATGGCTGGATCGAGTCTGGGCATTTCTGAGTAGGACCAGGGGAAAATATCGTGGAATTCTTTGAAGAGTGTGGTGTAGGCTTCAATTTCTTTCGGAGTGCATTGGGTGCCCAAGGTGATATGTTCTTCAATTCATGGTTTGACAGAAATGTCAATTTTGATGGTAGGAGAGATATTGGCCATATTACCTTCTTCGAAAGCGTCAGGTGTAGGGATGGGGTTTTTAAACTAATTGACTTTATTGGGAATGAAGTCTTTAGATTCGACAGCATATTGGTCATGGGATTGATATGGAAGGAAGTATGCACGATGGTGCATATCATCCCATTGAAAATCAGGTTCGGTCATGGCTTCCATAATGTCTTCATCTAACTAGAAGATGGGAAGAGTGGGGGGAAGAGGCTCACCTGATGAGGTAGAAATATTAGACTCCTGATTGTGGGGGGAAAGGGTCACATGCATGACGTCATGGGGGGTGATAGAAGAGTAAGCAAATGGGTGGTCAAGTGAAACATCGGGGGAAGGCACTAAGGGGCCGGCCGCCGAGGACCGCAATGACGATGAGAGGTAAGAAATGGTGGCTGAAGAATCGGTCATTTCAATATCAGGAGGGGGAATGTTAATTGGGGTAGACATGTCGTCTGGTGCTAGTGAAGAAGGTATATGGTCATGTGTGGCTTTGAATTGGCGGTATGCGTCTAAAGAGGAACGATACTCGTCAAGGTGGGGGCAGAGGTGGGTATAATGGCCATTGAAATCACACAAAGAACAAGGGTGATTGGTGCGCACGTTTTTAAGTTTTAGGATTGAATCAGGTATAGTGACATAGACCTCGGGGATATGAGATTCCGAAAACGTCTCATTGACCATGGTATTGAAATGCGATAACTCAGGACATGTATGGGTAGCATGACCGACAACATCGCACAAGGCACACTAGATAGCGTGCTTTGGAGGCCGAGGAGGGGCAGGGTGTGATGTGGTAGCCTTGTCATTGGATGCCCCCTTGCGAGTTTTACCTTTCTTTTCTGGAGCTGTCAAAACAAGAGAAGGGTTTTTTTCAGGTGCTGGGGGCATTGTAGCAACGGAAGAAGCTAAGGGGAGCAGTTGAACCGGTGTTGAAGCAAGGTAAGGTTTGGGGTGACCAGGCAGGGTAGTGGTTGGAGGGTTAAGATACCAGATGGGTAGACCCAAGGTCAAGTTGGGGAGGGATAGGGTGGCCAATATGGGGACTGAATAAACTCCGGGAGGGGGAGCAAGGAAAGGTATCTGACCAGCGGGGTAATGGCCAGGAAGAACGACACCAAGGTGGTTGATATCGGGTGGAACCGACCAAGGAGGGTAGAGAGATGCGTGGGGACTAACTGTAGAATAAGATTCAGAAGGAAGAAGTTTGGCTAGCGGGGGAGAAGGGCTAGGAGCTGGTTGTGGTGGGTGAGGTTGAGGTTGCTGACTAGCCAAAGCGGGCTGCTTAATGTCAGCCGGAGAGGATTGCATCATGCAAACATTCGCCAAGCCGGGATCAGAGACAGGAGGAGGAGGAAGGCCAGGGAAGGTTCCAAGCAACGAGGAGTATTTGTAGACAGCGGGGAAGAAACTGGTCAAGGAATTGATGGTTTGCTTATTGGCTACAAAATATATGGTCGACTCAAGGGAGGTCTGAGTTTTGGGCTCATGATATGTCAACTAGTCAATGGTGACTATCTTTCCATTGTGGGGGAAAAACATCTTGCGGTGGAATGCGGAGGGGACAGCAGACATGGCATAGGTGTAGCTATGCCCCAAAATAATGTTATAATCAAGAGGGGCGTCGATGACTTCAACATCAATGCAAATAGTCTTGCTCGCAAGAGTGATAGGACAATTATGGAATAGGCCAATGGGTTAGGAGGCATGGCCATCCCATGCACGAAGGGTGATTGTGGAAGGTGCCAGCTCAGGAGATCCGAGTTGTTTCCAAACCGAAGTAGAAATCACACATGTAAATGTCCCCTCATCAATAATACATCGAGACACATTAGCGTTCCGGATTTTGACAGGGATTTGGAAAGCAACGAAAGCAGGAAGGGGACGATGATCTGACTGATGGGCGTCGAAAACAATCAATTGGTCATCAGCAGGATCTACAGTGCCCATGGCGGATAGTAGAGCCTTCTTTTGAGAAGGACATGAATGGAGGAGTTCCAGTGTTGAAATGGTAGCAGGAGACTGCGCCAAATCATTTACTATGCTATACGAATGAGCAGCTTGACCGGAAGTAGCATTTCAGCGTAATGGGCCCTTAGGAACCTTGATAGGAACCTCAAATTTGGGTTGAGGGATCTACAAAGGACCATTGGGTGTTGAAAGAGGCTCTGTAGGAACTGAAGAAGGTGACTCGGGGACAGATGGAGTGAGAGGTGTGGGGTACTGACGAGACCAAGTTTGAAGGTTAAGGTTGATGGTGAGAGGTTGGGCAGAATTCATCATGAGAAGCTGGTAATCGGAAGAACTAGAAGGGGAAGGTTGAGTGGTTACCGGGGCATGAGGTGATTGAGTAGCCGCAAATCCTTGCTCAGGGAAAGGATCGATAAACACAGATGGTTGAGAAGTAGCCGCATTGGGGGGGACAAGAGGAGAGGTATGCTATCCACGCAATGTAGCCTGAGACTCCCACATCTGACGCATCTGTGGTAATAGGGGACAATCATGAGTGTAATGACCGTAAACACCACAACATGAACAAGGCTTATTGGTGCGAAGAGGCCTGTCCGGATTGGGCTGAGAGCCCTGTTGCTGGTTAGCAGTGTTAGAATCAAGACTTGAAGGATTGGATCCACGATTACTAGGGGCAGATTGATTTTGATTTCCTTTCCTCTTTCTTTGAGAAGAAGGAGGATTAGTCGTGCCCTGTTGTGAAAATACTTGCCTTGGAGGGGGTAGTAGTTGTTGTTGCAGGGGTTGAGAAGGTAAGGGAGGTAGAGGTCCAAATGCTGGAGGAGCTGGGACACCAGGTTGTGGGTAAGGATAATGGTTGGGATGGGAAACATTGATGTAAGTAGGAGGTTGGGAAAAAGGAGGAGGCATGCCATATTCTGGATACATGCTACCTAAAGGGGGAAAAGTTTTGGAGGTGTTGGCCCCTCCCGGATGGAAACCATAGCCCATAGGAGGTTGAGCGTAGGTATGTGAAAGAGCTCCAATGATACCGTCGGCAGAGTGAGATGCCCTTGGGGTGTTAGCGCCACCAGGTCTGGGGAGGTTAGGAAGGATGGTATAAACATAACCAGATTGAGCATAGATGAGGTCATATTTCAAGGCTATTTGGAGGGCGGCTTCTTTGGTTTCAGGAAACTGGGATGCGACATCTTTGCTAATGGCCGATAAGAGAGAGCGAAGGAACCAGTCCATGTAAACCCAATCTTCAAAGGTGGGAGCTCGACATAAGCTCCTTCTTCTCTGCCATTCCTGGACATGATCGGAAAGGCAGGTCGAAGATGATTGATGGAAAGAAGTTAACAGTTTGGTACCAGTGTCGTATCAGAGAGGGAACTGGAAATAAGATAAGAAGGCTTGGGAAATGGTCACAAAGGTGGTATGGGAAGAAGCGGTCTGATCAACATACCATTTAGAAGCTTCGCCTGTAAGCGTGCGTTGGAACAATCTAAGACAGACAGAATCGTCAGTAATGGAATTGGAGGAACACCACATGTTGAAAGATCAGATATGGTTGGAGGGATCTTCACTAGCAAGGCCTTCCAACTTGGGAATGTCGGAGGGGAGCTTGGTTGGCATAGCAGGGCAACTAACATCGTGGTGGATAGGATAATTGATCAACTGATTGAAATTAGGGAGACTGAGACCTGCCATATAAGGGAGCAAAGGGATAGTCAAGGTATTTACCATGGTGGTTCTGCTAGTAAAAGACCCAGCAGTAGGAGTGGGGTTGCTGCTAGTGTTAGGCCCTGAACTAGACATGCTGAAGGTAACAGGGGGAGAACCAGAAGTAGGGGGAGAACCCGAATAATCAGAAGAAGAGTCGGAGTGTATACTCTGGGGAGGACTAACTCGACAACGGCAGGAAGTAGTAAGTCTACCAACCGGAAACTGAGGGTGAAGGCAAACAATTCTCCGATATAAATGCCTTGGGGGCGCAATGATGATAGCACAAAGGGAAGAAGAATAATCGACAAAGGTAGGGAGGTGCAATGTCAATTGATTTTAAAGCCTTTGCCTGGCGGTGGTAACCAGGCTCTTCTTCACTTAGGGTCCATGTGTGGCGTGTGTTAATTTTAATTTTTAAACCCAGACATTTTGAGAGTAAAAGAAAAAGTGTGCTACGCAACAGAAAATAAATCTGCAGAGAACAGTAAATAAAGTTGAAAGAACAGAAAATTAATAGCTAACAATGCATCGATCTAACCCAAGAAGGCGGGTCTCTCAAAACCAGTCTAAAAGAGGGAAAAAATATAGTCAAAACACACTAAAATGGGGCCAATATATCTAAGGTTGGGAAGAACAGGGATCTAAAGGAGAAATCTGCTGAAAAGAGGTGTAGAAAACAACAAAGAGGCAGAGGCAAGGTTGCTACAACAAAGGAGGAAATCAGCTAAAGGTAGAAGGGACAAAGAGGTGACCCTAGAGGTAAACCCAAAAAAAACTATATGAGGTGATTTGAAAGGGAGAAGAGCTGATCTAAAAGGGATCTGAAAATAAGGTATCAGATCTGAAAAGAACAAGGCTGAAACTCTGAAAATTCAGACGTCTGAAACAGCTAAAACTATTCAACAAAGAGTGGAGGGTAATAAAGCCATAAGGGGTGAGATTCCCACTTAGTTGAGTAAAACAGATCAGAAACACATCTAAATGGGCAGAGACAGAGGCTGGAAAACCCTAATAGAAGCTTCAGACAAACCTAAAAAAATTGCTGGAAAAGTGCAGAAAAAATGCAGGTCTCAGGTTCTAACCTGTTTTTAGTCCAGGTCACAGTTTTGGGGCAGAAAAGTGCATCCTCCAAGCCAGGTCATAGGTTTTGGGACAATAAGTGCGACCTACAGATCTGGGTCTCTCAGCGGCAGATTTCAGAAAAAGTTGTCGTCTCAGCTACGACTGATGTCTGTCACCTGCGCAATAGGGCCAGAAACACACGGAAGTTAAAAATTTGAATGTTTGAGGGTTTTTGAGGTGAAAAACACCATAAAAATAGGAAAAACAAAAAAACTAAAGAGAAACCCTAGGGCCTGAAATAGCTAGATATGTAGGAATATATAAAACGATAGCGTTCACAAAAGAAAACCCGTGTGGAGTCGCCAATTGTTAGTATGAATATTTTGTCGAAAAAAAGACCAATTTAGCTATGCATAACGAATAGCCCTAACATCAATTATGACTGCCAATATCTTCAAATCTGCAGTTAGTTGATCCAAATGAAGCTGCACAAATCCAGATCTATGCATAAAAAGACATTAAGCAGTAAAAATGAAATGTTGCTCCATGCATCCAATAGATAAGACAAGAATAATATTTTTGAAAGAATTTTTATATTAAAGGGCACCTGAGAGGAAAACAAGAAAGGTATTTCCAATTCTCCTCAATGGGATGGGTTCTTGAAAGTCCTCAACATTTCAGATCTAAAATTTCTCTCTCTTGTTGGTGTAGAAAACCCAGACAAACATAGAACTCAAAGGGATCTCACAAAGCAAATAATGGAGAATGTGACAATGACAATGGCTCAAAGTCAGACCAAGAGTATAAATCCAGAGTGATATAATATGAAATGAAAGGTGACAAATGAATGGAAAAACACTTCTATTTATAACAAAATATTAGGGTATTCTAGAACTTGGTGTATGAATAAAATATTATTAACCAAATTCTAGAACCACCTTTTGGGAATATTTTATTATATTTACTGGAGGGAAAAGGATTTCTGACTTGGGTCAAATCCTTTATTTATAAATAATAAATAAATAAATGGTTTATTTATTATTTTAAGGAAATGGTGGGAATATAATTAAAAAAATAAGGATTTATTTAATTATTTATAAATGATTTAGTCAAATTTAACTAGGAATATTATTTAAATAAGGATTAAATAACTTATTTCTAGGAAATTATCAAATAATAAGGATTTATTTAATTGATTTCCTTGTTTTGGGTTAAATATGACCAGGAATAATAATTGAATTGATGTTTAACTAATTATTCCTTGAGGAAATATAAACAAATATAGATTTTTTTATTATTTCCTTTTGGGGTTTCCTGTTTAGACCATAAACAACTTAATAAAGGTGTTTTACTAAGTTATTTCACATAGTGAAAGAAATTCTACTTAGGGTAAAATTGGTCTTACATGGTGTACTTGGGTCCATCTAATGATAATAGGTTAGATGACCAAAATAATGGTGTAACAGATTTCCCCCCAGCGTACGAGTGTTAGGAGCAAATCGTATGACCGAAGTACATTGTAAGAACTCAATCACCAGACATCAAGAGGGAATTCAGAGAGAGAAATGTAAGGTATTCTAATGTTCTAAAGGACTATACCCTGAGGAGACGAGACTTACAGGTGAAAAAAGTCTCTTTTTATGAGATGGTACCTGTGCTAAAGGTGGCAGGGAAAGCATACCTATGCCCGCTGAGACAAATTACAGAAGAATAGTGTGTCCAGTAAACAAGGAACCGAACTATAAAGTACATGCTGGCATAAACACGAGCCAGATAAATGATAAAATTATGAATCCCACATACATGTTGTGCCTGGGATAATAGCCAGGACTTATACAATAATATCTGAGTACATGAGATACAAATACAACCTAAATTCCCCCTATAAACAGGGAAGGGCTCGCAAAATATGACTGATACATGCAAATCAAAAAGGTGATGCAAGTGGCTAAGGCCAGCATCATAAAATATATGGAGCTGCATTGAAGGTTGCAGTGAAGAGGTCATCCAGGCATGTGGGGGGCTACCTGCAGGGCCACCCCCTCATGAGGGTTGAGACATCTCACACACACCCAGGAATCACCAATAACTATTGCTGCATCACTAGAACATCAAGTATACGTATCTCAATCATGCTAAAAGGAGTTGGAGTGGAGAAAAAATCAAGTCAAAGGGTAATGAGAAATCCCTTTTCCTGATCCGAGGCACCGAACAAGTGGAGAAGTTGGAACCAAGGTACACCACCCTCTAAACATGTCTTCTGGAATGAATGAGCTGATGTCGACAGAAGGAGATCTATCGTAGGTGAGGAAATAAGGGATCCTCAACTAAGGCACGAGAACAAATAGTAGAGTGACTGACAGACTAACACTAGTGATGATGATTAAATGGGGGGAGGTCCAAAGGGTACCATAAAAGCATGAGTACAAGATGGTATCTCATGACGAGAATCAAAACGAACAAGAACAAGTATGGAGGCAAAGTGGTGCCTCAACGAAAAGTGTTGTAAGTAAGGAAATCCGATTTTGAGGAGAGGTGAAGTGACCCTTTGTTGAGAACATGTGTCCTGGTGAAGCAGTGAATCACAGAAAACAAACAAATGTTGGCTATCTAAAAGAAAATAAAACATGCATTTCGAGAGGGAAATGCTAAGGGTGATATTTCTTAAGATAGAGTGCATTATGAGGATTAGGAAGGGTGTGGCCTTCGAAGTCCTCTAAAAGGTATGCCCCCTTACCAAGATCCTTACTGATGATGTAAGGACCTAGCCATAATGAGTCAAAATTCCCATGGCCGAGGACATCATGGGCCTGGTCATATACTAGAACAAGGTCACCTTCATGAAAGGTGCGAGGGCAGACTTTTCAGTCATACTGAGCTTTGGTGCACTTTTTTGCAGCTTCAAGAGTTTGCAATGCAACACGGCAGTCTTTAGAGGCATGCTCAAGCATGATGAGTCATTGTTCTAGAGGTTGGGTATCAGGGAGAAGTTTGACGACCAAGTGAAGGGAAGGAATTTCACACTCGATTGGTAAGACTGCCTCCTCGCTAAAAACAAGGTGGAAAGGAGCGAAACTATTGGGGGTTTTAACAGAAGTTCTATAGGCCCACAAATCAGGGAAGAGCATAAGATGCCAATTGGTTTTGTCCTTATTCACCGTTCGTTGAAGTATGGTCTTAAGAATTTTGTTGACCGCTTCAACTTGGCCATTACCTGGGGGGTAATAGGATGATGAATATTGGTAATAAAAACCCAATAGTGAGGATAGCTCATGCCATATATCATCTTCAAAATGTCGTCCATGGTTAGATACCAGTTGTTTTGGAAGCCTAAATCGAGCAATGACATGGTTAAAGAAAAAGAGGGCTGTGGTGGCTGCCGTATTGTTGAATGTTGGCATAGCCTCAACCCATTTTGTGAAATAGTCAACCGCCACAATGATATATTTTTGGTTACCAGAAGATGGAGGTCGACACTCCATAAAGTCGATGGCCCATTTATAGAAAGGACCAGCTGTGACGACGGGATGGAGGGGAGCAGGAGGAGCTTGCGCCTTAGGGGTGAAATGTTGGCAATTGGAATAGTGTTTGACTGCTTCAATGCAATCACTGAAGAGAGAAGGCCAAAAATACCCAGCGCACATGATTTTTTGTGCGATAGTGAGACCGGAGAGGTGGCCCCCACAAGCACCGATATGACAGGCATTGAGGACTTTCTCAGCTTCAGCATGTGTGAGGAAACGATGAAGGACAGTATCTACTCCACGACGATAGATGTATTCACTAATCAGAAGGTAGCGAGGGGCTTGATGTCGGATACGTCGTCGAGCATCATGATCAAGATGAAGGGCGAACTGAAATCTAAAAACCCCAACTATCATATATTATGTATATCATGGAATCATGAAACAATATCATACAAAGCTCAGGTCATAGAGCTCTCAGTACAATATAAATCGTCTCACACTGTCATGCATAAATTTGCATATCTATGCACCAATTTCTTGCCTCCTAACAACCTGCCTCCATTGCGCAATCCCTAATGAAGAAAATCCCTGAATGAATTCGATCTTGCCTTTCTTTGACTGTGCAATCCTAATTGGAAACTCCAATGTGTGTGTAGATGCATTGAATGAATCACTATAGTCACATATGATAGTCAAACACACCCTCTCACTTATCTCTCCATTGGGTCTCCACTAGATCTGACATGCAAGTAGTTAGCTGCTGTACTTATTTAGTTGCAAGTAAGACACTACTTGTGAATTAATTAACTAATTAATCATAGTCATCTTTCACTAGTATATCTTAAGTTACAACTAGCACAACTGAGTTTAACTCGCATAACTAAGTTAAACCAAATAACAACTCCCATAACTACTCTTCCAACTCTGTTACAACTCTGCCACAATCAGTTATAACAAATTCCGTCATGCATGAGTCACCAACCAAACTTGGAATGTGTAATTACTTCAGCTAACTGGTTTTCCACATCAATTAACTAAAATATAGTGCTCCAAGAGAATAAGTTATTATTTATTGTCTGATTATCATTAAGGGCTAATAATAATCGAAATGCATTCTATTTTTAGATTTGCGATCTATAAATAGACTTCGCCCATATTCTAAAAATAGAAAATCATCTAAATATAAAATTTTCTCAACCATCTAGAATCAGCATCCTGCTAATTTTAGAATAGGCTCGCCATTCTAAAAATAGACATACACATAAAAATAACCTGTAGGCTCCACCTAGTGAAGGTGCTTAATTTTCACTAGGATCATCATCTTGTTGAATCTCAACAATGCCTCTCAACAAGAAAGGGATTATCCTTCACCCCGACCCTGTCTCTATGGTATTAAAATTTTCTCCTAGTGAGCACCTTCATCAAAATATCTACATCCTGATCTTCCATAGGAATGTACTGAAGCAACATGATCTTCCGCTGCACACAATCTCTGATATGATGATATCGGATATCTATATGCTTAGATCTATGATGAAACACAGAATTAATCGAGAGTTCAATGCAACTTTGATTATCATAATGAATCACTGTAGGATCTAAATGAGAACCAAACAAACTGACCAGGATCTTCCTCATCCAGATAGCCTCACATGCAGCTTGACTTTCTACCATGTATTTCGCATCCACTAAACTAAGTTCCACAGATCTTTGTTTCCTGCTATACCAAGAAACAACTCTAGATATGATACTGAAAACCCCTCCTGATGTGCTCTTTATGTCCATTGGGCTGCCTACCAAATCTACATCCGTGAAGCCATGCAACTTCACCTCATCCATCTGTCTGTACCATAAGCGATACTCAGATGTGCCCCTGAGATATCTCAGGACATGCTTGCCCACCTTTCAAAAGAGCTTGGTAGGCTTAACCATCACTTTACTAAGCTGGTTCACCACATATCATATGTCCGATATTTTATTGACTAAATACATGAGCAAACCACCAACTTTCGATAGACAGTGGCATCCACTACCTTTGTCAATGTAGCATCCTCTTTCCTCCAATTTCCTAGAAGAGGAGTATCCATGGGTTTTGAGTCCTCCATGTGAAACTTACTAAGTATCTCCTGAGAATACTTTCCTTGAGACACAAACAGTTTAAATTCTCGTTGCCATATTTCCAATCCAAGGAAATAATTAAGGAGACTGATATCCTTCATCTCGAACTCCTTTGCAAGGTCCGCCTTCCATGAGTGTTTTAGTTTCTCATCACCAGTCAGTATTAAATCATCAACATAAATAACAATGATTAAAATCTTACCCTCCACCACAATTTGGTATAGGTTTGCATCTGCCTCACTCTTGGTGAAGCTAAATCCAGTGAAATAGCTGTCGATCCGAGTGTACCAAGCATGAGGTGCTTGCTTTAGCCCATACAAAGCTCTTTTGAGTCTGCACACATGTGACTCGTTGCTGAAGATCTCAAATCCTTCACTTTTCTCAATGTGCACTTCTTCCTTAATGATCCCATTAAGGAATACAGTCTTCACATCCATCTGATAAATGTGCCAACCCATCTGCGCTGAGAGAGCAAGGATGGTCCTTAAGGAAGAATACCGTGCGACAGGTGCAAAGGTTTCTACATAATCATTCCCCTCGATCTGTGAGAAGCCCCAGGCAACAAATCTTGCCTTATACTTCTCAACACTCCCATCAAAAACATGCTTTACCTTGTAGATCCATCTTGAACCTACCAATGGTTTATCGACCGACCTTGGAAAAATTTCCCAAGCACTGTTTCTGACAATGGATTCATACTCCTCCACCATTGCATCTACCCATGCAGGCTCCTGCAGTGCTTCCTGAAAATAAGATGGCTCTGTGTTACACAGTAATTTGTCACCGTCCCTGCAATCCCCCATCCCGCACATTGGAGAGCTTATTCCGTGACCTGTGAGTAGTGTCATGACCTGAAACCACTTTCATGGCATCCCCCTTAACAAAGAAAATCATTCCCCTGCGGACAATTTCCTGTGAAAAGCCCTAAAAATAGACCTTTTGGCCTTGGCGCGACTAGCCAGTTTAGCCCTTGCGCCAATGGGGGAAATCCACTAAAGAGGGCACGCCAACTGGCGCTCTGTCCTAGTGTATTACTCGCACTAGGCTAAATAAGGATTTAAAAAAAAAAAAAAATGGTGGAAGTTTGATTCCAATCAACTCCTAAACGAGTCTCTAAAATGATTTGGGAGGTTTGGCTCTGGATCTCTATGTAGGGGAAGTGGTTTTCCACCTATCATGGAAGCTTCCTTGAGGATAGGGCCAATCCCACCATTGTAGGGATCCCAACTCCCCTTCCACCATCTATATAAGCTTGTCATTTTCCCTTTGCAAGCTAGCATGAATAGAGCTGAATCAGTAGTAAGGAGGTTATCATCAGACAACCGAAGAGAGAGAGACTTGTCCCATTCCCGACGAGATTTATCGAGATGTACTCCGCTGTTGACCCGCCGAAGGAATATCCAGTGTTAGAGCTCGGATTGTATCTTTCTTTGTTCTGATTGATAATAAATGACTTCGATTATGGTTCCTCTCATATGTTCATGTTTTGTGTTATGATTTGTATCTTCTCTGACTAATACGTAGTTGCATGTATTAGGTTTTACGCTTGTGTGTTTGTTGTTTCTTCATGTACGTGCAGGTGTTTGAACGCGCCTAGCGGGAGAATTGTGATCTTCCAAAATGAAGGATGGAAGCGCCATATTCTCTGCAAGAAACAACAACATAGGACTTAAGGTAGGCATCTTGTCACATCTTGGTCTATTGTAATTAGGAACTTGCGTCTTAGCGTGACTCGGTTGTTGCTAGACCCGATCTGGGCTAGTAGGGATCACCTCTGTCCACAGAGGGGATTTACCTCTCCAACACTCTGTCACAATACATTTGCTCATGAGACCCATGTATCCAGTGAATCGATCAGCAGATTGTCTCTATCTGCACTGTGAAGTAGGGGATCCTACATTTTGTGCCGCATCAAGCTTCAGTCTCTCAGCTTTTTTGGTACACCTTCTGCCAGTTCTGATGTTTGGCTCTATGTGAGTGGAATTTTCCACTCCATGATCCTCCTCCTATGGCTAATCCACATCTTGAGGCTCATCTTTGGGAATAAGCATTTCCTCCTCTACATGCAAGTCTAGCTTCCTCTCAAGCATAGTTCGTGTGGCACCCACGATCATTTTGTTCTTCCTCTCCGCGACCCCATTCTGTTGTGGTTTATGAGGCGCTATGAGTTCTCTTCAAATTCCTTCTTTGCTACAGAAGTCTTTGAATTCATTCAAGATATATTCACCACCATTATCGCTTCGCAGAGCCTTCACTTTCTTCCTCGACTCCTTCTCCACCAATGCTTTAAACTCACAGAACTTTGAGAATGTTTGATCCTTCTTTTGCATAAATAAGATCCAGCATCTACGAGAATAGTCATAAAAAAATAACATAATACCTCTGTTTTTTTGTTGAAGCAACTGAGAATGGTCCACACACGTCTTTGTGAATTCTCTCCAGGATCACCGAAGCACGGTTCTCCTGATCATGAAAGGTGGTATTCAAAAAATTTCCCATAGTACATCCCTTGCACTGATCTATCTGAGAAAATGTATCCTTAGGAAGTCTAGTAGAAATCTGCTGCAAAATCTTCAGGGCGCCATGGTGAAGATGGCCCAATCTCCTATGCCATAATTCACCCTCATCCTGACTCACCACTTATTCTTCTTTTCCCACCATTGCAGCGTAGTAATCTACCTCCAAATTGTAGAGATTATTGAATCAAATCCCTATCCTCTTGGTTTGACCCATTTTTTTATGTCCCAGGAAATATTTTCCATCGCTGAATACAACTTCATAACCTTTTCCCTCCAACATTGCGACTGAGACTAAGTTCTTCTTTAGACCTAGAACATGCATAACATCTTTCAACAGAAATGGTTTACCTGACTCCCTTTCAAAGATAATGGTACCAATTCTGGTCACATTGTATCGTCCATCGTTGCCCATCTCTATATGCATTTGGAGATCTTTCTCCTCCAAGTCACTTAACAACTCCTTATCTCCTGTCATGTGGAAGGAAGAACCACTATCAAGATACCACACCGATCCCATTGCACTTGAAACCAAGAATGCGATCAAGGATAAATCAAGTTCAAATTGTGAGGCAAGGGCCTCACCAGCTGCAGCTCTAGCATCCTTCTTGTTCGTATTTTTCTGTGGGCAGTTAGTGGCGAGATGCCCATGTTCGTGACAGTGAAAACACTTCACCTTGGAAAAATCCAGCTTCTTGCCTTTAGCCTTGGATTTTGGATGGGATTTATTCCCCTTACATTTCCTTGCTTTGGCAGCCAAAGCACAATCCTCTTCATCATCATGTTCTGATGAAGAACCATCCTTGGTACTCCACCTTATCTCCTCCTGCACTAGATCTGACCAAAGTTGCTCCCAATCCGGCAAATTCTCCTGCCCATTTACAGAGTCTTGATAACTGTGCCAACTCGTTGAAAGTCCAAGGAGAGCTAAGATCACCAAGTCATCATCAGCAACTGTAATTCCCACACTCCCTAGCTCATCCCTACATTGTGCAAACTTCGTGAGATACTTTGGAATATTGTCGCCCTTATCCATTTTGATTTTTCTGAGTTTATCTTTCAGCGCCAACTTCCTATGGTCACTGCTACTTTGGAAAATATCTGTCAAAGCCTTACACATTACAAATGGAGTGGCTTTCCCATGAAGGATTGACACTATATGGTCTTTCACACCTTCCAACAGAATTATTCTTGCCTTTGCTTCTTTCTTTTCCCAGGCGTCAAGTAATTCAACATCTGTCGAAGTGGGCTTAGGAACATCGCTATCGATGAACTCCTTCAAGCCATTATCTTCAAGGACTGCCTCCATCCTATCCTTCCAGGCTATATATCTCAATCTTCCCTCAAGTGTATACTCCAACTGCAACCCATTGAAAGCCATTTCAATGTTTACTAAATTGTCGCACCAAGAAATTCTTGTAGCAAATTCGAATTGTTCCACTAACACAAAAATCAACACTGCTTCAATATTGCAATATCCAGTGATTAACACTGCTCTGATACCATGTAGAAATTTTAGCACATATGCATGTATATTACCAGACTCCCTTGATCTAACAATTAAATCCACTGTTAAATAGAGAATCCTTCTACTCAATTCTTTGCGGAAATTAAACGCCAATTGCAAAACACATGAATAAAAATCAAGCGCACATAACAAGATGTTTTTATCAGGAAAGCTTAAAGCTAAAAACCCCAACTATCATATATTATGTATATCATGGAATCATGAAACAATCTGATACAAATCTCAGCTCATAGAGCTCTCAATACAATATACAATCGTCTCACACTGTCATGTAGAAATTTTCATATCTATGCACCAATTTCTTGCCTCTTGACAGACTGCCTCCACTGCGGAATCCATGATGAAGAAGATCCCTGAATGAATTCAATCTTGCCTTGATTTGAATGCGCAATCCTCATTGGAAACTCCAATTTGTGTGTAGATGCATTGAATGCATTACTATAGTCACATCTGATAGTCAAACACACCCTTTCACCTATCTCTCCACTAGGTCTCCACTGGATCTGACATGCAAGTAGTTAACTGCTGTATTTCTTCATTTTCAAGTAAGACAATACTTGTGAGTTAATTAACTAATTAATTCACTCATATTTCACTATTGTATCTTAAGTTACAACTAGCACAACCAAGTTTAACTCACTTAACTGAGTTAAACTAAATAACAACTCCCATAACTACTCTTCCAACTCTGTTACAACTCTGCCACAATCAGTTATAACAAATTCCATCATGTATGAGTCACCAACCAACCTTGGAATGCGTAATTCCTTTCGCTAACTGGTTTTCCACATCAATTAACTGAAATACAATGCTCCAAGAGAATAAGTATTATTTATTGTCTGATTACCATTAAGGGCTAATAATAATCGACATGCATTCTATTTTTAGATTTGCGATCTATAAATAGACTTCACCCATCTTCTAAAAATAGAAAATCATCTAAAGATATAATTTTCTCAACCATCTAGAATTAGCATCTTGCTAATTTTAGAATGTTCTCACCATTCTAAAAATATACATACACCTAAAAATAGCCTGCAGGCCCCGCCTAGTGAAGGTGCTTAATTTTCACTAGGATCATCATCTTGTTGAATCTAAACAATGTGAGCATATGGTCGACATTATCGTGTAGAACATGTAGATGTAAAGAGACAATCCTTCGATTATGGAATCATGGTTGACTTCAAGGAATCTAGTCGATCAAACTTAAAAGATAATAATATTATTGAAGGGAATCTACAAGATTTTGGGAAAATACAAGAAATTACTGAGTTAGATTATTGCTCTTTTAAATGTTGTATTTTTAAGTGTAAATGGTATGAACCATTTTAGAGGACACGAAGACATGATACCCATAGTGGATTTTTTTCTATGCATTCTACAAAGTTCCCACCATAGTATAAGTATCCTTATGTTCTACTAATTCATTGTGAGCAGGTATTTATTTAACTCAAAGAAGTAGTAGTGATCAATAATTTGTTAATACATTGTTTGTTGTGAATATATATGTGTTTATTAATCAATAAAATTGTTATAACTTACGTCTAATATATGTATGTACTCGTTCATATACAGGTATTTTTATATGAAGATATTTTGGACCCAAAATGGATATTTTTCATACATTATGATCCTGGATTAAGGCATGTATTTTATGACGCATTAGTGGATAATAAGAAAAAAATTGATGGCCAACAAAATGAGAGAAAGGGATTAGAGAACAACATAGAAATTTACATCCATGATGATGGTGAAGATGGTTATGTTCAGGCACAAGAAGACAACAATACAAAGTTAGATGATGTTATGGAAGACAACAATATGGATGGTATAGAAAATGATGATCCAAATACATCTGGAAACAATATCAGGTCAATATGAGTATGATGATAATATTAACTACATGAAATATAATATGAGCATTAACAATGATACATTGGATGACATGTTGCAGAAAATGATATTAATGACCAAGACTTGTAAATTTTCAGAATTATTTCTAATCCTTGTTTAAAAAATTATGATTCTTATAGCATAAACATTGAAATGATTAAGTATTTTTTTTTTCAATAAAAATTACCCATTGCAATATAATCAAAGTGTTTAAGATATGGTATAATTGTTGGTAGAAAAAATTAGGATTATTGGAATGCTTCTTCCATTCATTTTGTATCAATAGATATTGTGATAAAAACAGAGCATCAAAGATGAATTATGAGTCCTTTGATTACATTCAAACACTGAATATAACACATAAAATTAAATAATAAAAGGAAACAATCACTAAATAACACAAAGTTGAAAATACCAACACATGAACCTCTTGTTTGAATTGCTCAAGAACTTGTGATCTTGAAAAAATTTAATTAACTTCAGAGAAAAATATTTACATACACACAATAGTCTTTATTTTCTCAAAATCCCAACCTTTTCCTCATCGTGATGTCTATAAGAAATTTATAAAATATTATGTTCTACAATATTTGGGCAAAACCCCAATATTAGCAATAAAATAAGATAAATCTGTAATCTGTTGTAGAAATCTCGGGATTGTCTGAGTCATGATCAGTTGAAGTAGAATATTCCTCCAATACAATCCATTTCTCGTTGAATGAATTTATCTTTTTCTAGATGGTTTTTTATGGGAATTATGCTGCTATTATATCTCTATACATAGTATCCAATTATGTGTGAAAATCATAAGAGATATGTGGCAAATCATTGACAAACTTTCTTGTTTTATTAAGAGGATTAAAATATTTTTCTAAAAGTTCGATTTTTTTTTGAATCTTTAGATTACAATAAGTATGATTGAATCGTGATGAGTCATTCCCATTTTCTTAAAACTTGACCCAATACTCTTCATCTGGAATAATCACTCCTTGATCATTCTAGAAGCTTGGTACTAGACCCTGCAAAAAAAAATCCTGGAACATATCTTTAAAATTCGATACTTTTCCTAACATATAATTTTATTTTCTTATCACATATTTTATTAAGCCATATTTTACAATATACTTTCTAGCTTGAAAGACAAGGTCAATCTTGTCCTGTATTCCTAAAACAACCAATTGAGACTTGGTCCTTGTGTTAAGAAATCCTACAAAATTTATGGATTTCATGGGTTTGTCTCCTAGATCCTTCTAAAAAATGGAAGCATGAGTCAAACAAGAAATTTTCAATTCTTTTTCATCTTCAAATTGTGCAAAATAATACTTCAATATTTAAAGTTTTAGAGCAAGATGGTTCCAAATAACATATTTAGTATCATCAAATTGAGCTTCAATGAATACTGCCTTTAATTATTTCTCTTTAGCCACAACTTCCTCAAGGGCCATTGTTTTCTTCTCATTATCTTGCTCTAATTTACTCATCTCCTCTCTTAATTTTCTGCAATCTATATCTTTAACTATCAATTTTTCCAATTCTTTGGATAATGGAATATCAAGATCAACCCCTGAGATATGTTCAAACTGTGATTCTGAAAGTGTTTGAGCTTCTTAATTTAACTCTTCAATTTAATTTCATAATACTCAAATGGTTCCTTTAGCATCTTGTAATTCTCTTTCCAAGTCCTCATTTTCCTGAAGTAATGTAAGAAGCTTTAGAGTTTGAGGATGAGTTTCATGTACCGTTTTGAGATTTTTCTTTGGGTCTTGGATTGTTGTATCTTTTAATTTTGATAAATTTTAAACTTCAACATTACTCACATCATCATCATCAAGTACCATAATCTTTATTTCGAATTCACCTTTCCCCAGGCGCAAATTTTTTTTTGTGCCTTCTCTGACTTCAATTTATTCTCCAATTTCTTTACATTTGACTATAATTTTCATTTTGTAGTGGATTCATTAACCAAATCTGTACAAATTAGTTGACTTGATTGTTTGAAAAAATAAATTTTATCAACAATATTAAACTGATCCATATTCAATTTGAATTGAGTGCTCTTAACTCCTTGAGATTTAATTCCTTTAAGAACATTCTCTATCATTGCAATATTTAAATACATGTCTTTGTTATCTACCAAAGTAAGTAAATGAGGAGGATCTTTGCTTTTAAGTTGTTCAACTTTCTCCTGTCTATCCTGGTAACCGTGTTGTTTTATTTCACTATAATAGGTTGTGATAATCTTTTCAACTGATATAGGTCCACTATATATTGACTTACAAACCATAATTTTTGTTGAATACTGCTCATGAATATGAATAATAGGATGTCTTGTAGAAGATCTATCCTTTGAATTACCAGTTACAAGCATTAAATACTTTTCCTGGGAATGTTTTAGCCTCTTTCTCCTTTCTTCCTAAGTGAACCTTATTCATCTATTTTAATCATATCCTCAATAAATGGCCTTTTATCTTTACTATCAATCTTGTTTAGGTAACTATTTTTGTCTCTACTTGTCCTTTCTTCAAAACTCCTTATAATTTATCCGAGCAATTTTCTTCATTTCCCAATTGATTTTGATCAACATTTTCAACAATTGACCATTCCAGCTTGTTTGCTAACCTTTCCATTTATGAACTACCCTCATGTTTATATTCAACCCTTTTTATTTTCTTTCTTTTGGTTCAAATTTTATGATGAGGATCATAGTGACATGCTTCATAATATTCAAAATTGAAACAATTTAGCAATCGATCAATTATCTATGAAATCTCTCTATTCTTAACGATAAAATGTCCCACTGTTATTGGAAATTTGAAAGACATTGCAAAATTCTTCCTTGAAAAATGTATAAAATATGAATCTAACTTTTTCCTTAAGGTCTTTAAATCATAAACCATATGAGTTAAAAATGAAGGTAGTTTATAGGGTTAAACCTCTTCTGCATAAATCCTTATCACTCTATAGACTTGATATAAGATCCAATCTTCTATTGTAGACCCTAAACTCAGTTGGAGGCCATTAGAGAAATTGTGGGGTCTAAAATCGGCCTCATAAGGAATGTTATAAAATAATATGGAAAATAATAAAATAAGATAAGATTACATCATCAAAATTCAAAGGGAAAAAATAAAAAAAATATTTTTTCAACTTATATCTATACAGTTTTACTCAAATTTTGAGCGAGAGAACTCGTTGGATGAAAAATTTAATTCCTCATCCAAGGAGTACCCATTTTTCATAATTTTGATGGTCCTTGCTAGATGAAAAATGAGAAATACATGAAAATCCATGATTGCAATAATTTTTTCATGTATTTATCATGTATCGTTAAGTAGGCCCCATAAAAAGTATGAAACATGAGTACTCATTAGATGAGGAATTAAATTCTGCATCCATCGAGTGCTCCTACTCGAATTTTGAGTAAAAATTTAGGGAGATAAGTTGAAAATACAAGTTGAAAAAATATATATTTTTTAATATTTTTACTTTTTTACTCCAAAATGGTGAATCATCCCCCATAGTTGAAATCATCATCTTGAACCATATCGGTCCTTATAAAGTTGATTTTGGTTTTACGTTGTTGTTTTGAGGCCCATTTTAGACCTAACAATTTTTCTAATGCATTTCTTCACCTCTGGGCATACTCTTGGAAATTCTTATTCATGAATCAATACATACACCTTGGATATGAACTTGTTAACAAAATTGAAGAAACCCTTTGATTGGTTTTTAATGCACAATTCTTTGTGAATCACTAAACTTACTCCAAAAGAAGTAATTCCTTCTCATTCCAAAACATATTGAAACTGATTAGTGAATTTATCAAAAATTATCTAGATGAGATATGCTTGATATATGAAGCTCCAAAGGGTGTTGAAACTAATCATGGAGAAAATGATCTCCACTTGTTTAAAAAACCACTCAGATTTCAAAGGGTATATTAAATATTGTAGAGAAGTATCGGAATTTACAACACTTTGGAAAAAAGTAAGTTGTACTTGTGGGGCTAATGATTTAAAGGTTTTAAGGAGACTTTATTCATTTATTTCTATGGTGGTTTCATTCATAAGACTGAAAGACTTTAACCATAACATTTTGACAATTGATTCATTAGCTAAGGAAATGGGGATATTTGAAGTTTTGTTCGTCAATATTGGCCTCGTAGAAGAAGAATAATTATTAGAGCACCATATTACCAATTCACGGAAATGAAAGACTTGAGGAACCATGCACGATGGCATACATGACTCCAAAACTTTATGCCTCTTAATAATTTAATCATTTTTCTGAAAGAAAAATTGAGGGATCTAATCTTGATAAGTGTTAGCACCAGAAAATCGTACAAGAAAAAGACATTAGAAAATGTCAAGCAACAGTACAAATACAGATTTCCCAGCAAAAATATATAATGAAGGAAAAAAGTTTAAAAAAAGTTCCTAAGCTTCAGTAACAAATTGGATGAAAATGCACTAGAAACAAAGCATTTTTGCACTCAGCGTGCATATTCCTTCGATATCCACGTGGTCTTGGAGATGGAAAAAAGTCACTATCTGAAACCACTTCCCACACTTGGGGAAGTTGATTCTCTGTCAATGACAATCAAGGAAAACTGACTTTAGGTCACCCTAAATATATGTAACCCTCAAAGGAATATCTTGTCCTACTCTTGAGTCACTATCACTCTTGGGCCAAGAGAGGGAAGAGGAATTCAAAAATTTCTGTATAAACAAGCCATGGGAAAATAAAAGTATAAGACATTGTTATGCTAGCCAAATTTATACCATAACAACACCAGCTTTGAATTGTTGAAGCAAGAGGATTGAAAGCACTAACATGTGTTGGGCCATGGAAAAGGTATGTTTTATCTTCATATTATCTTGATTTATAATTGAATTTCATGTACTTATCTTCATTTTTAGAATAAATCTAGAAGAAAATATTGTGAAAAATGGAAAAAAAACCAGTTATCCACAAATTGTGTGATTGTGGCATGAAAAATAACTTTCACTTACTTTTTGTGTGCAGAAATCTGAATGGAAAAACTGTTGGTCAAATGATGGGAAAACAAGGGCCAAGAAAGGAAAAGAAGACCATGTATTACTCATACAGGCCAATAGAAGAATAGGAGGATTGATATTATTTTAGAAGCCAATCTAATTGACAATTGTGACATCCTCAGGATCTCATGAGGACGAGGATTCACTCTCATTCACTTGTTTTCCTTTATATTTTATAAAGCCAATAGGTGAAATAGAATGGGAATTTTAACCTGGAAGCTATAATTTATATTTTGACATTATTATTTAGACAAATTAATTACATTGTGGTGATGTTGTATCATCATTATTGGATTTAATGAAAAGGAGAGAGTTTCCTTCGTAAGTGCATTATGAGTATCTTTTGGCAGTGACTCCTGGAGACTTTGGGCTCGGTCACTAGGATATTTGCTTCTTCTCTTGTGTCATATTCATTTCTTTTCTTTCGTGTTCACAATTATTCATTTATGTTATCTCATAGAATTATAGTTAATTCAACTATTTTTAGTATAGATATTTATGATTTGTTTTACTGTGAGATAACTTTCAACTGCTGTTACTTTTATGCCTATGTGTTATTCCTTACTGAGGTTATTAGATTAGTTTAAGCATTGCAATTTATTTATGTTTCTCTTGAGTAATGTTATTGGAAATCTTGAGTAATTAGTTATTATTATTTTCAGTTAGAAGTGTGAATAATGGATTGCTGTTCATTTATGTAATCTCTCTTTTTAATTAGATAATTGTTAAGCAGTAATTATTTGAGTGTGATTCTTTCAATTCATAAGTTAGATTCAATTTCTCTACAAATTAATTGAAGATAGATTAAGATTCATGGTTTGTAATTGCTTCAATTTTTTTTTTTTGATTGAACATCAAGAATTAGAAAAGTAGTTATTGCAACGATTTAGCACCACATATTCCTAGATAGATCCGAATTTCATTCTGCACACATAGTGCCAACACTCTTGAAACAAACTTATGAATCCTTGGTTGATGATTATTGTAGGCATTAGGATTGATTTTTATAAGTCATCTTTTTGCACCAACATTTTGGCGTTGTTGTCGGGGAGATTGTTAGAGATTGATTTCATTTTTGAATTGGATTTTATTGTTGTGAATGATTTGGGTATTAAAAATGAGATGTAAGAACCTACGTACCTGGAAGTAAAACGCTTGCTCAAAGCCCGCTTTCTAGTAGAAACATATAGAGTAGATAGAAATAGAATTTTTTTATGAATGAATAGGAAGAAAAAAGTAGAAATAGATCCAAATCCACCTCCAAAATCCACCAAACCCAAGGGGTTAGTGACCCTTGGAAGATCAACCTTTATAGACGAAATCATAAGAAAAGTAGAATCTCAGGCGTGAGTAGGACATCATATCACATCCAGAAAAGGCTCTAATGTAATCGCTCAAGCAACAGGATCACCATATGTAGGTCACGTCAAGATCTAAAGAAAAACCAAAGGTTCTGAACAGAGTTTTCAGGATAAGAAAATTTTCATTTTGACCCTTCAAAAGAGGGAAATTTGTGCAATCTACAAGAAGGAGAGGGAGAAAATAGTGGTGCTATGGGAGAAAATATACAGTCACTAGAACATAGATCTCCAAAGATATCAGTTGAAGAATGGATACCTGATATCCCAGATCAAGGTAGTGTTGTAAGACCCTTTCCAAATCTGTTTACCAGTCCTACCTAAATCAAATTTTCAAACCAAGAGATTCCTGAAGATTATTGGAAAATCTTTGATCAGATGGCGTAAAATCAACCCCAGGGACAAACACCAACATTGGAATATCCCATCGTTGACCCAGCTGATAATGCTCCTATGAAATACATTCCTTTGTAGAGAATCCCTACTTTCCACGGTTTAACCTAGAAATATCCCAATGCTTTCATGTTCAAATTTGATGTTTTATGTATGGGGTATGATTATACCACCGATCTACAAAAGCTAAAATTTTCCCCTTCTACATTAAAGAGAGCAACTTTGTGATGGTTTATGGAGCTCGGTGGGGGAACTATTAACTCTTGGGATCAAATGAAAACATATTTTCTCACTAAATACCAAGATTATTGCAAAACTAGAGACCTGCAAGATGAAATATTTAACATGACTGCAAAATATAATGAAACTTTAGAAGAATATGTTGAATTATTTCAATATAATTTACCAAGGTGTCCTTGTTGCATTATCTTAAGATGTTCTAAAAGTAACTATGATAAATGGAATGAAGGATGAATGGATAGAAACATTAAATCTAATGGGGAAGGGAGATATTTATCAGGAAAATTATGATACCATTATTCAACTATGTATCAGGTGCTCTCGGGACATTACGTGCATCATACCAACTAGATGAGATACTACCACCAGAAACAACAAAGTTTTTGGTGGCAGCGTAACTAGAACGGAAATTGGCAATATATTAGAATATTTCAAAACTGATATCCTGGGCACCCTCACAACACAGTTGGACATCCTGCAAGCCAAACATAAACAAGCTATAACATAACATAATTTAGTTGTTTTCTGCTCGTGATGCTAAAAGAAACACAATCAGAGGGAATGCTCGATGGACACAGTCCAGACATGTGCCATCTGCATTAAGGACCATGCCACCGAGTAGTGTCCATCACTTATGGTATTAAAGGCACTTTTTAAAGAAGCAGAAGAAGAGACAGAACTAGTATACTTGATGGGCCAACATCGATAGTGGTAAACCCGAACCATAGGTATGTCACAAGATCCTTCTATGTTCTTTTATTCTCCATCATTTAATCAACAAAAGAATTCTAGAATAACATGGCAAGGCCAATCACCTTTCTCCACTTGGAAATCTCAGTCATTTCCTATGTCACCCTAGCTAGAACTTTTTGATCGTTTAGTCCTTAAACCAAAAGGAACATTACAAGATATCATGGTTTCTGTTGAATCATGGGAATACCTAGTCAATTTTCTAGTTATTAACCCAAGAAGCAGATTATATGGACACCTTTTAATCCTAGGATGACCTTGGTTAGCAACAACCAATGCTTACATAGGCTGCTATATTGGTAGCATAACCATTACAAAGGGGAACATTGTAACAAACCGTGTTTTATATCCCCCTGCTAAGCCAAGTCTGCCCATCCTCAAAACACATAAACATCCACCTACCTACCTGGAAGAAAAAATTCTTTCACCTATTATAGTAGAAGAACCACTTGAGTTCAAGAATCTGACTGAAGATTATGTAATTATTAATTTTATAAATCAGTCAACTATTGAGAACAATCTAAAATATCAAATGTTGAAAGAAATTATTGACAATGAATCCTGGGAAGACCCCCTGAAAGATGACGATGACTAGCACATACCTACTGTTGGTGACCCATGATTCGGCATATTGGTATACCAAATTACAGGTAACATGAAACCAATATTTGGAGCCATAGGACCTAGCCTTCCTGGACTTAGAGAGGGATATCTATATTTTTTTGCAAAGGATATGAACTTGTTTGCTTTATAGGGTTGATTTTAGGCTAGTTATTAAGTGTGAGGTTTTGTTGTTTGTTTTGTTTGGGTATAATTATCAAGAAGCATAGGTAGAATGAGGAAATCTCTAAGTCATTTGGAAATGGATTCTAATGGAATTCATGAGAAGTTCATCAATGGATCGGGGAGCATCATAGGGAAAATCTAACTTGGCCGGTGGATCTTCAAGTTTTTAGGGGTAATGAGATGGACATCAATAGTAAGAATGAAAAGTAGGGTAAAGGGAAATCAAGAATCCTTTATCATATGTACTTCTTAACAAAGGGACTTAAATATCATAAGCATGAAGAGGCAATCAATAGACAAGGCAAACCATAAATTCTACAATCCACACTACAAAAGATAATAATTCAAGGCAAACTCTTCCAATAAAATGTAGAAGGTGAGAAACTCATTTAACTTCTAGTGATTTCACCTTCAAGGATAGAAAACATTCAAGACACACATATAACTGTAATCAGAGAAGAGGGAACTCCTAAACATCCTTTATTATAGTTATGAAGATCTCTAAAACAATTAGTTAAGCAAGTACAAAGGGTATGATCGAAGCAAAACCTCTTTGGCAGACTTTAAAGAATGGTACTTTAGAGAGAGACTTAAAAAATAGTGTTTTAGTGGCAGCAAGTAAGCAAGGATAACCATAAATCATGCTTGATACCAACTATATTCAAATATTTACGAAATAAACAAGCTTAGGGGGTCTAGAGAGAAATTAAGATTTCTCTAAAATTTCCTAGCA
This sequence comes from Pinus albicaulis, assembly GCA_034641835.2. NCBI lineage: Eukaryota > Viridiplantae > Streptophyta > Pinopsida > Pinales > Pinaceae > Pinus > Pinus albicaulis. The sequence continues at coordinate 36,659 of JAXQQM020081366.1, forward strand.
GAAGAAAACATTAAGGTAGTGAAGAATAAACAGAACTAAGGTGCTTTGAAAAGAAATTTCTTAGCCTAAAACTTTTATTCTACTGCAACATAGAAAGGTGGAAACATAATGAAACAGGAAATAACAATAATATATTAGGAGCACTTCACCAACAACCAAGCTCAGGGGCTTAGTGATCTAGCCTCCTCCATCAACAAACAAATCAGGGCATCCACAAGTTCCAAGACATCAATTTCTTTTCAACTTCCAAGAGACTATGTATTACTTCAACGAGTCATCAAATGCCAACAAGAAAATGATTTCGGAGGCAATATTTATGCTGCAAATGAGGAGGTGAAGCTAAGGTAGGGTTTAAGTTTCATTTATTACAGAGTTAATGAATTCCTAACCTTGAAGACCATGCAAGGCCCAAGGCAGGAATATTTGCAGATATTTCTCTGTTTAATAACTTTTTTCTTAATTCCTAAGGAAAAATAGGTGAAATGTTTGACTTTAAGGCCTATTCATAACTTTTACAATAACTTTCTGGCAGATATAGATATCTCTGACTCAGCCTAATAATTTCTAAATGCTTTATTGAAGGAAACAAAGCACTAGGTGGCACAAATATCTTTTGAAAGGGATAACTGCCACAAGCTGAGTCAGTCAAATCTGTTTTGGGTAAATATGCTTTTGTTTTATCTTTAATCTCCATCTTGAGGCCTGACTGTATTCTTTTTATCATATTTTCTTTAATCTGTTTGATCTCTATTCTGTTTATTTAATCCTTTGATTTATTTCTTTTGATCCTTTTGCCTTTATCTTTTTGTCTTTCCACTGTCTTCCTTTCTTTCTTTGACTTTATGCTTTTTTCAGGCTAATCCTTTGTTCTTATCCTTTGATTAGGATTAGGCCTCTAATATTTCTGCTTTATTCCCTTCTCTGTTTCTTTGACTGTTTTTGTTTTCTCTGTGCAGGGAAGGCTATCTTCGTGGCTGGAGAGTTCCTTTGATCAATCGATGATCATGATTAATTGATTATCGATTTTGATGCAGGGCCTCTGGTCCTTTAAAATTTGAATGAAGCCACTAGATCGTCATCCAGTGTTTAATCCAATCCTTTTTGTACTGTGGGAGGGCATGGTGAACTTTTCTGCCATTAAAACCTGCACAAAACACAAACCATTTAGTCTTTAAAAACCTGCAGGGAGGGTTTATTGCTTTTTAGGGGTTTTGGACTGTCGGAAGGGGTTTACAGAGGACGGAATGGCACCAGGGAAAGCTTTCGAAGGTGAAATCGGGAGAGATTCAAATAGAGGTGGGAGGATTTTGAATTTTGGCACGAAGTGAGGTGGTTTTGAAAAACCATAAGTGGTTTATCGCATGGATAGAAGGCAGTTTGTGGTTTTGGGTGAAATGGACGCGATACCATTAAGAAATTGCCGCATGGAAATGGTAAAACCACCTATTTCACATGGGTTGTGAAATGATAACCCAATTTTATTTTATTTGTGATATACGATGTCATTCGTCAGATATCAGGATGGGAGATTGACGGTTGATGCATGTTGGGAGGCGGTGAGCAGGTGACGAGATTGGAGGAGTGGATGACAGATGTCGAGGAATGGTTGGCTAGCAGTGTTTTTAGTGGAGAATGGGCCCAGGTGTGAGGTTACATGGTGGAGTGTTTGTCGTGTAGCGCAGGGTTATAGTATATGCAGGGAAAAGTTGAGGAAGCAATAACCGTAGGATCAGGGGAATGGATCTCCGATCAATGACATGGATGATTTGTTCAGGGGTGTGGGTGTAATGAAAAGGCGGGGGTCTGATTTTGGTTTTCCAAGGTTTAGAGGGGAGTTTTATAAGGTTTAAGGGTGTATAAAAATAAAAGGGCAGAAAATAAGTTCCATGGGGAAAAGGGCTTAGGGATAAGTGGAAGGTTGGGGTTTCATGGGTAAAAGGGGTTGGGGCTTAGAAGAGAGGGGCTTAATGTATTTTATAAAAAGGGGCCAGGTTAGATATAAAACAGGGTTTTTAATAGAATTAAAAGGACCTGATAGTTTAGAACTCAGCTTTAAACAATGTAAAAAGGGAGCTTTTTACATTTTTTTAATATGTACAAAGAAAAATGATGAATGAACGGGTTTTGTGAGGGTTTTAAGGAAAGGGAAAAAATGGGTTTTTTTAGAGGAAAAAAGGCCATGAATGAGGGTGAGGGCAAGGAAGTGGAATGAGGAAAATAGGCCTAGATAATGAAGTCCTTCTTTGTAGCAGTGGGGTAAGCCTTTAGAGGGCAAAGAGAGGAGAAGATTAGTGAAGCATTTTGACTTAGGATAATCAAGGCAGTGAGATTTCTAGAACTCACAATATTTCTCAAATCTTGTTTCTAGAAATCTAGGATCATAATTTAGTCATCTTTTGATATCAAAAAAAATTACTGATGACTAAAAATGGCTCCACTTGGGGAGGGCAGCTCCTTTTTGGAGGTGTTCAGAACTTTCAGTTTATCAAATCTCTGAGTTTTTGTAGATTAGTGTCTTTTCCATTTGGAATATTTTTCCTTGTCTTTCACTTGCTGATATTCCTTTGAAATGATGATATTTAACAATCTGCAACATATGATTTCTTCAAAAGAATTTCAACCTACCCAACCTACTTTTCCTAACATTTTTTCTTCTTTGAATGCACTTTAACTGGCAAACTCTTGACATTTTTATTTTTAAAACAAAAACAAACTATCTACTTCTATCCTTATTGCTTCCAAGAGTTCAGATTAAAATAGTGCACTCTTTTTATTCTCTACCTAAGCTATTTGACTGCCAATATTAAAATCTTTGGCAGTTTCTGATTCTCTAAATTGTTGACATGAAATTTAAGGCATGGTTCAAATCAGGATTAAGCAGTCTCACTTACCATGGTTGTGGCATTGGAACAAGTTGCACAAAAACATTATTTTGCATAAAGGTAAAATAGAAAGATAAGGGTTGTAATTTATCATTTGTAATGCATTCTTATCTTTCTCTTTGGTTCTGTTTTGAGCATGTGGAACCAATATCTTATATTCCCTAATCTATCTTTCTTGATAAGTCAAGTTTGAAATAATCTTGGCAATAATTGTTTTCACTAACTTACCAACATAAATTTAAAGCATGTTCAACCATGATTAGGCTAGATGACCGAACAAGATATCATTTTGAATCAGTAGTGGCATTTAGGCTTGCACACTTTCAGCAGTATTGTTTTTTGGGTATGGGGTTGTACCTCTTTTGAATTTTCCCTCTTTTTCCTTTTCTTTCATTGTTTTTGTGTGTGTGTGTGTGTGTGTGTGTCTATATATATATATATATATATATATTTAAGATTTTCTCATGCAATGTTTATGTACAATGAATGAAATTTTTATACTAAGGGTTTTTTACAACAATGATACTTGAGCATCCTGTCCTCAAAAGGATCTCATAAAATTCTTTCTTCATTCAGCTTTTGTAGACAAACATCATAGTTACCCCTTTTTGAAAACATGGTACAAAGATTTTTCCAAAAATTTTCAAAACATCCATGCTCTTCTTGGTATTTCCTTGAGTCTTTCTTCCCAAATTTGTTTCTATCAAAGGTCCTCCTTAGATAAAAAAGGTATTTTTTATCAGCTTCAAAAAAAATGGAGATATCACTAATGTATATCATAGTGAAGAAGTTGAAATCAGGGGCCATGACTCCTTGGAAGATATCTTCATTACTCTTAGTCCTGGGGGAATTTGGTCAAACATGCAACTTTACCAAGGAATTTTGAAAATGTCTTTATGCTAATTGATCTCAGGTGGTATCATCTGATGACAACCTGAAACACTATTATGAAATGACACTTTGTTAGAAATTTCTACCCTTGGCATAGGATGATTTATCTTGGAAAATGGGTATTTGGATTTCATGGAAGGTTTGCCTAGGTACCTAAAGTCTACACACCACCTGTATCCTTTGGTTTTCTTTATTAATGACACCATTTTCCCATGCGTTTCATGGAATTTATTTGAAGGTGGCCCCTTTTGAATAATGTTAGGGTTACACGGCTTTAAGCTTTTATTTTGATATAAGAAAGCATTTTGAAGCCTTTTGCACAGTCTTATGTATTTCAGTTTTGTGTGTAATGACAAGGTTATGGATAATTTAATCATTTTGGGTTTTCCTAGGCTGCCTACATTATATTCCTCTATGTTAGTTTCAATAGATACTTATTTAGGGTCCATAGCAATATTTGTGGGAAAAATTTCTTCTGAAAGGACAAAACTCTTTGATGATGAGGTATCTATGTAAGGAAAAAACATAAGACTCTCTTGATCCAGATTTCCAAAGATTTTTTTTTGTGACGGTATTTTAGTATTTCTAGATTGGAAAAAGGGAACAGTTGTGTTTTTGAGGTTTGTCCTTTATTTGAGCAACCTGATTTATTTTCTAAATTGATCTTAGGTTTTGAAACTTCACTTTCAGTTTGTAGAAAATCAAGTCTAGTTTTATCATTATGGAGTTTTTTAGAGCTGCTATAGTTTGGTGATGGTTGGGAAGAGTATTTCTTATTCCCCCACTTGTTGAAAAATGTATGGTAGAGGGATAAGAGATCACATATGCTTTTGGGAGTTAAGTTTTCTAACCATATTCTGGCTTTTCCTTCTAAGCTTAGGGAAAAAATCCTCATTTCTATGGCATCTTCTTCAATTTCCATGAGGTCAAAGGTATCAATAATTTTATCTACATGCTATTGGGTAGTAGTAGATTCCGTTCCATTGAAATGGGGAATTCTGGATTGATAATCATTTGGTAAAGGAACTAGAGGTTGTGATAATACTAATGGAGCATACCATGTTGCCATGATAGGAGGGAATGGAAGATTTACAAGAGGTGGATTTGTGGAAGGGAAAGTGGTATGAAATGGAGTGTTTTGAATGGTGGAAGTAGTTGGACCAACAAAATTATTATGAAAATATTTGTTATGGAAAGAGCTGAAGTGGCGGAGAAGCTAAAAATCAAGAGGAGTGGAAGGAGATGTTTCTCTACTGAAAATCTACTGCAAATATATGGGCTCAAGGTTAGATTGGTCAATATCACTATGTGACGTGGTTCTAAATAGGTTCTTTTAATGGCACAAGTCAAAGTGAGGATATTTCAAGATTGTAATAATTTCAGGAACGGATCTTATTCTTTTTATAGTCCTATCTGTAGTTAAATTTCCAACTGTAGAAGTTTGCCACAAAATATTTTCTGGATCATCAACTATAGTAGGAGGATTAGGTTCTGGATGAGATCTGGTATTGATCCTATGTGAAGCCAAATTTCAAACTCAAAATTTAGAGAGGTTGAAAGTTTTAGGATTATTTTCAGAAGGTTGACCTCTCATAGTGTTTTAAGAAACTATATAATATGGGACTAGATTTTAAAACTTTTGAGGTCTGCTTTGACACAATCCTAAGGAAGTCTAAAGAGAGCTAGTGAAGTAATAGGCCTAATGGGGCTATTGGAGTCACCAGGTGGAAATTTTTAGCTGTTTTGAAGGCAAATGTGTATGGTCCACCACCAATAATTGACAAAAAACCAATCTAGGGATGTTTTTGGGATTTTCTGAGTTTTTATGTAATCCTAAGGTTTGTAAGAGTGTTCTATACCTGAATCATCATTTAGCTAAGATGGCGAAAGAAACAAAGTCTACTCTATGGCTATCAGTTTAGTTTTATATAATTTGATAATGGTTTCTGGAGTTCTAAGAGGTACTTATGTTGTCAGTAACTTAGAAGTCCCACCGTGATTGCCAGAATGTTAGGTAGCTATGAGGCAGCGATAAATCAATAGATAATACTTGACGGGAGTGTTTCTGAGATTCTAAAGAGAATTAGGATGTTATTTTCTCAGAGTCCCACTGTAATCACCAAAATTTTAGGTTTGGCGATGAGGTGGCAATGAATGGATGGATACTGAGTGATTTATCTTAAGACTTTACTCAAAAGGTCCCACCGTGATCGCCAGAATGTTCGTGGCAATGAAGTGGTAGAGTCACTGGATTTCAAAAGTCTAACTAAGGGTCTAATGAGTCTTAAGAGGTATTCAGGCAACTATGCACTCAAAAGGTCCCATTGTGATCGCCAGAATGTTGGTGACCCGTGATTTGGAAGATTGGTATACCAAATGACAGGGTAACATGAAACCAGTCTTTGGAGCCCTCGTACCTAGCCTTCCTGGACTCAGAGAGGGATCTCTCTATTTTTTTGCAAAGGATATGAACTTTTTCGCTTTATAGGGTTGATTTTAGGCTAGTTATTAAGTGTGAGGTTTTGTTGTTTGTTTTGGTTGGGTATAATGATCAAGAATCATAGGTAGAATGAGGAAATATCTAAGTCATTGGGAAATGGATTCTAATGGAAGTCATTATAGGTTCATCAATGGATCAGGGAGAATCATAGGCAAATCTAACTTGGCTAGTGGATCTTGAAGTTTTTAGGGGTAATGAGATGGACATCAATAGTAAGAATGAAAAGTAGGGTAAAAGGAAATCAAGAATCCTTTATCATATGTACTTCTCAACAAAGGGACTTAAATATCATAAGCATGAAGAGGCAATCAATATATAGAGAAAACCATAGATTCTACAATCCACACTACAACAGATAATAATTCAAGACAAACTTTTCCAATGAAATATAGAAGGCGAGAAACTCATTTAACTTCTAGTGATTTCACCTTCAAGGACATAAAAAATTTAAGACACACATATAACTGTAATCAGAGAAGAGGGAACTCTTAAACATCCTTGATTGTAGTTATGAAGATCTCTAAAACAATTAGTTAAGAAAGTACAAAGGGTATGATCGAAACAAAACATATTTGGTAGACTTTAAAGAATGGTACTTTAGAGAGAGACTTCAAAAATAATGTTTTAGTGGCAGCAAGTAAGCAGGGATAACCATAAATCATGCTTGATACCAATTGTATTCAACTATTTATGAAATAAACAAGCTTAGGGGGTCTAGAGAGCAGTTAATAATTGTCTAAAATGTCCTAGCAGAAGAAAAAATTAAGGCAATGAAGAATAAACAGAACTAAGGTGCTTTCAAAGGACATTTCTTAGCCTAAAACTTTTATTCTACTACAACATAGCAAGGTGGAAACATAATGAAATAGGAAATAACAATAACAAATTAGGAGCACTTCACCAACAACCAAGCTTAGGGATCCAGTGATCTAGCCTCCTCCATCAACAAACAAATCAGGGCATCCACAAGTTCCAAGACATCAATTGTTTTTCAACTTCCAAGAGACTATGTATTACTTCAAAGAGTCATCAAATGCCAACAAGAAAATGAGTTCAGATGCAGTATTTATGCTGAAAATGAGGAGGTGAAGCTCAGGTAGGGTTTGAGTGTCCTTTATTACAGAGTTAATGGATTCCTAACCTTAAAGACCATGCAAGGCCCAAGGCAAGAATATTTGCAGATATTTCTCTGTTTAATAACTTCTATCTTAACTCCTAAGGATAAATAGGTGAAATGTTTGACTATAAGGCTTATTCATAACTTTTAAAATAACTTTCTGGCAGATATAAATATCTTTGACTCAGCCTAATAACTACTAAATGCTTTATTGAAGGAAACAAAGCACTAGGTGGCACAAATATCTTTTGAAAGGGATAACTGCCACAAGCTGAGTCAGTCAAATTTTTTTGTGTAAATATGCTTTTTTTTTATCTTTAATCTCTGTCTTTAGGCCTGAATCTTTGCATTTTATCATATTTTATTTAATATGTTTGATCACTACTATGTTTATTTAATCCTTTGATTTATTTATTTTGATCCTTTTGCCTTTATCTTTTTGTCTTTCAACTATCTTCCGTTCTTTCTTTGACTTTATGCTTTTACGGGCTAATCCTTTGTTCTTATCCTTTGATTAGGATTAGCCCTCTAATCTTTCTGATTTATTACCTTCTCTATTTCTTTGACTGCTTGTGTTTTCTTTGAGTAGGGAAGGTTGTCTTCGTGGATGGAGGGTTCCTTTGATCAGTCGATGATCATGATTCATCGATTATCGATTTTGATGCAGGGCCTCTGGTCCTTTAAACTTTGAATGAAGCCACTGGACCATCATTCAGTGTTTAATCCAATACTTTTTGGACTATGGGAGGGCATGGTGAACTTTTTCGCCATTAAAACCTGCAAAAAACACAAACCATTTAGTATTTAAAAACCTGCGGGGAGGGTTTATTTATTTTCAGGGGTTTTGGACTGTTGGAAAGGGTTTGTAGAGGAAGGAATGGCGCAACGACAAGGTTTCAAAGGTGGAACTAGGAGAGATTCGAATAGAGGCGGGAGGATTTTTAATTTTGGCATGGAGGGAGGTGGTTTTGAAAAACCATAAGTGGTTTATCACATGGATAGAAGGCGGTTTGTGGTTTTGAGCGAAACGGATGTGATACTATTAGGAAATTTCCACGTGGCAGGGGTAAAACCACCTATTTCATGCGGGTTGCAAAATGCTAACCCAATCAAAATTTTATTTGCGATATACAGTGTCAGTCGTCAGATCTTAGGATGGGAGATCGACGGTTGACACATGTTGGGAGGCAGTGAGCAAGTGATAGGATTGAAAGAGTGGATGACAGATGTCGAGGCATGGTTGGATGGCAGTGTTTTTAGTGGAGAATGGAGCCCAAGTGTGAGGTGACGTGATAGAGTGTTTATCGTGTAGCACAGGGTTATAATATATGCGGGGAAAAGTTGGGGAAGCAATAACCGTAGGATCGGGGGAATGGATCTCCAATCAACGACAGGGATGACTTTTTTAGGGGCGTGGGTGTAATGAAAAGGCGGTGGCCCGCTTTTGATTTTCCAAGGTTTAGAGAGGGGTTTTATAAGGTCTGAGGGTGTATAAAAATAAAAGGGCAGAGAATAAGTTCCATGGGGAAAAGGGCTTAGGGATAAGCGGAAGGTCGGGGTTTCATGGGTAAAAGGGGCTGGCGCTTAGAAGAGAGGGGATTAAGGCCTTTTAGAAAAAGGGGAGGGTTTAGATATAAAACAAGGTTTTTAATAGAATTAAAAGGACCTGATAGTTTAGAACTCAACTTTAAACAATGTAAAAAGGGAGATTTTTACATTGTTTTAATATGTCAAAAGAAATTTGATAAATGAAGGGGTTTTGTGAGGGTTTTGAGGAAAGGGAAAAAATGGGTTTTTTTAGAGGAAAAAAGGCCATGAATGAGGGTGAGGGTAAGGCAGTGAAATGAGTCAAACAGGCCCAGATAATGAAGTCCTTCTTTGTAGCAGTGGGGTAAGCCTTTAGAGGGCAGAGAGAGGAGAATATTAGTGAAGTATTTTGACTTAGGATAACGAAGGCAGTGAGATTTCTAGAACTCACAATATTTTCAAATCTTGTTTCTAGAAATCTAGAATCATAATTTAGTCATATTTTGATATCAGCAAAAATTACTAATGAATAACAACTACAAAAGTTTTTCATAACAGTTGGCTTGTTGAGATTGAACCAAGAAATATTTTGAACATCAATGAAAATCTGGACAATGACCAACAACAAAAGATTATTCAAATTCTACAAAAATATAAAGGGGATTTTGGTTGAGATTACCCAAACATGAAGGAAATAGATCACAAATTGTGTACACATCACATCTACACTGAAAAGGATGCCCACACTATCTGGAAACCTCAACGAAGATTAAATCCGCACCTCAAGGACATCGTAAATGAATAGTTACAGAAGTTGTTGGACATGAATTTTATTTATACTATTTTGGACAGTAAGTGGGCCTTTCCATTGGTGGTTGTTCCCAAAAAGAATGGGAAGTGGTGAATCTGTGTGGATTACATGGAATTGAAAAAAACCATGCAAAAAGACCAAATCCCTCTTCCATTTATGGATCAAGTCCTTGATACATTGGCAGGAAAGTGATTATTTTCTTTTCTTGACAGGTTCAACGGCTATAATCAGATCCAAATTTCCCCCAAATACCAAGAGAAAACTACCTTTACCTACCCATGGGGTATGTTTTCTTACAAAGTGTTAGCTTTTGGCTTATGCAATTCCCAAACTACATTTCAGAGTGCCATACTCAATATTTTTCTTATTTGATAAATGAGGGACTTCAAGTCTACATGGATGACTTCATCCCATATGGGGACGATTTCAACCATGTGCTATAGGCTTTAGAGAAAGTCTTGGAATGATGCATCGCTACCAGGATATGTTTAAGTAATGAAGAGTGTCACATGATGATGAAAAAAGGCATAATCCTAGGACACTACATCTCTACGGCTCGAATACAAGTGGACCCATCGAAAATAGAGGTAATTCTTTTACTACCTACACCTTGCACTCAAACAAAGGTACATATTTTCCATGGATATGCAGGGTACTATAGTAGATTCATAAATATTTTTTCACGAATTGTTGCCCCTTTTTATGCGTTAACAAGAAATGTTGAATTCATATGGTCTGATAAATGTGACATTGCTTTTAGAGATTTGAAGAAACTAGTCTCGATTGCTCCAGTATTACGCGAACCCTATTGGGACCTGCCTTTTCATATCTCTACAGATGCATCAAATACAACAATAGGTGTTGTCCTCGGGCAAGAAGAGGAAAAAAATTCTTACGCTATTTACTATATCAACAAAAATATTACTTCTATTGAACTCAATTATACAGTAACATAAAATGAATTCTTAGTTGTCATTTATGCCATAAATAATTTTAGACATTATATAATAGGATATCAAATTTTTCTATACACGGATCACTCTGCCATTAGATATTTAGCCAATAAACCAATCACTAATGGGCGAGTGACCCGTTGGATATTAATTTTGCACGAATTTGATATTACCATTAAAGACTGCCCATGAAAGGAAAACCCAGTCGCAAATTTTCTATCACAGGTTCCCAAGACAAATGATCTTCTAGACGTGGACGATCAGTTCCCAGATGAATATATTTTTTTTGTAGCAGTTAAAGTGCCATGGTACGCATATGTTGAAAATTATCTCGCGGTAGAAAAACTGCCCAGGAACTTAACAACAAAATGGAGGAAGCTGATTTTCTAGTGCAACGCCTGATTTTATTGGATTGATGGGTACCTTTTTCATATAGGAGCTGATATGCACATACGTAGATGCATTCAAGAAGATGAAATCTATGACATCCTGAAGGCCTGCCATGATGATCTGTGTGGAGGAAACTTCGCAGATCGCAAAACTGGGCATAAAATACTTCAGATGGTCTATTATTGGCACACTATTTTTGAAGATGCCAAGAAATATGTCCAGGCCTGTGATAGCTACCAGAGGATGGGTCGTCCTTGTCAATCTGACGAAATTCCATTACAACCACAATTGGTAATGGAACCTTTTAAATGGTGGGCATTAGATTTTTTTGGCCCATTCAATCTACCATCAAACTAGAAGGCTTACATACTGGTTGCTACAGACTATGTAACAAAGTGGGTAGAAATAGTAGCTTTTCCAAGAGCTACAGAAGAAGTTGTAATTAATTTTTTTTTTGAATTAGTTGTGCGGTATGGCTTACCCAGGGAAGTGATAACAAATGGAGGGGCACATTTTATAGGACATAAGATTAGAACCACTCTGCGAAACCACCGTATCACACAAAGAGTCACTACTCTGTATCACCTGTAGGCCAATGGGTAGGTTGAAAGCACTAACAAAGTCATTGAGGCAATTTTGACCAACAAAATTTTGACACATCATCGGGACTGGGCTACGAAAGTGCCAGAGGCCTTGTGGGCTTATTGTTCAAGTTGGCGAAATGCTACTAAATATTCCCCGTACCAACTTGTATTTGGAAAAGAACCTATATTTCCTATTGAATTTGAAATAAAGACTCTTAGAATAGCCCAGGAAGTGGGATTGGATCTAACAAAGGCACAAAATAAGTGGCTTCAATAAATAAATGAATTGGATGAAGCTTGGTTACTTGCTCTACAATGCACCACAATTATTCAGCAGCAAAGGGCTAAGTGGCATGACCATCTTCTAAAAAATAAGACATTTCAGGAAGGAGACTGGGCACTCCTCTATGATTCTAGGTTCCAAGACTTTCCAAGTAAATTACAAACAAGATGGCTTGGCCCATATGAAATTCAAGAGGTGCAAAATAATGACACTCTAACTCTGACAACCATCGATGGGTCTGGATCTTATTTTTGGCTGAATGGACATTGGGTATGTCTTTATCATAAACCACTCAGCAAAGAGTCTTTTTTCCAATAGACACGTGATGATCCCACTATGAAAATCTTAGCTGTGGGGAGTAATGACCCGACAACTTTACTTTCATGAAAATTAGCTTCTCTTCGACTATATATATATATATATATATATTATTTGGTTGCAACTTGTCATTTTTTTAAGCATCATTGTGTAAATGCATGGATTTATTTTCTTTCAAAACAATTTCTTATAGTAATATGCATTTGTTTTATTACTGGTTTGCGTCACAAGCATATGTTGTTCAGAAAAGTGAATAGTTGTGATTTCTTTTTTTTGTGTGTGTTTATGTTGTTTAGAAAAATGAACAACTGCGATTTATTTTTTTGGTGTGTTTTTGTTGTTCAATTAATTGAATAGCTATTGTTCAATCAATTGAGAAACTACTGTTCAGAAAAATGAATAGCCGCGATTTATTTTTTTTCGGTGTTTTTTGTTGTTCAATCAATTGAACAGTTTCTATTTAGAAAAACGAACAACCATGATTTATTTTTTCAGTGTTTTTTGTTTGTTTTTTGTTCAATCAATTGAACAATTTTTGTTTAGAAAAATGAACAACCGTGATTTATTTTTGTGTGTTTAATAATTTTTGTTCAATAGATTGAACAACCGTTGTTCAATCCATTAAACAATTGTTGTTCAGAAAAATGAACAGCTTCTATTTTTTTGGTTTGTTGACACCTTTCTTTTGCCATATTTTCTCTCACATGCCTTACTATGAAGATCATATTCTTGGATTGGAAATTTGTACCCAATATAGAGGGAAGACAATGATATTAACTATTAGAAAATTATATATTATAGAGCAATGCAACACATAAAATATGCGGAAAAAAAAAACACAAAAAACACATAATACCAGAGAGACACAGATATATGTGGTTCACCCAGTTTGAGCTACGTCCCCCCCGAATAGCCAGTCCTTCCTTTCTATTATCCAGCAAAATGAAGAGACACAACCTACAACAGATCTGTTGTAATATCCTCTGTTCTCTCTCACACTCTCCCTATCTATTTCTCACTCTGAGAATACACATACAATACACAGCCACAATACAATACCCTCATACAAAGCGAGGGGTTTCCGTCTAGGGAAAAAAACCCTAAATTAAACATAACTTCTACCGTTATATCATCCGCCTAATGAACGACCCGAATTGACTAGAAATTACTATACTTTTACAAGGCAATTTTACATCTATTTTTAGCTTCAAGGGCGCTACCCCCGAAACCCTCTGCCAAGGGGGGGGGGGGCTTCATAAAGTCGCAACCACCCCCCCTTGGACCCCCCAGGCAGCATTTAATTACAGGCGGCGTTGCCGCCCCATTAAGGTACATGGGTCCAACACTGTGATACAAGATAAACAATATAATTAGTTTCCACACCCAACATTAACAATATTATGATTTTTAAGCCTTTTATGGGTATCTTTATTCCAAAAACTAAGATGGTTCACCTATATAATGACTTTCTAAATGTATTATTTTCAGACATATCATAAAATGATTCATTATCTCGATACCATGTTGGCTTATTTTCCACACTTTAAATTGATAATTCCCTTTGGTATGAAGATATAGGGATAAGGGCATAAATTTTATTTCCATTCTTTTACTTCTTACACCATCCCTAAATCTTAAGGATTTAATGAGCCTCCCTCCATTTATAATGTGCATATGAAAATGTAATGCAAATATTCTTAGAGAGGAGAGGGGGCTTCATCAAGAGCCAACCTACCATGTTCATAAGGATCTAACAAGTGACATTCCCATTATGGCCACCACACTAGGAAAATGGCCTTCCAGACATTTAAACTTTCAGAAGGACATGAGGTTTCATCACGAGCTGGCCTGATCACTTTTTTATACTCCGGTGAATGTCACTGTGATTATCTGGTCACCATACTAGCACAGTGAATTCTTTATAGAAATAAAAAAATAAATTAATTCCCAAATAGTGTTGAGATTCAACAAGATGATGATCCTAGTGAAAATTCAACACCTACACTAGGTGGGGCCCGCAGCCTATTTTTAGGTGTATGTCTATTTTTAGAATGTTGAGAAAAGTATATTTATAGCAGAAATATATTTATAGATGGTTGAGAAAATTATATGGATGGACGGGTGTCTATTTTTGGAATGCATGTGCGAATACGGTTCGTCGATCGCATGTCGAAAAATAGAATGTATGCCGATTATTGGTATCTCTTAACAATAATTAGACAATAAATAATAATATATTCTCTTGAAGCACTTGATTTCATTTAACTGATGTAGCAAACCAGTTAACTGAAGGAATTTCAAGTTCAAAAGTTGGTTAATGGGACATGCTAGTGGACTTTGTTGTAACTGAGTGATACAAAGTTGTAACAGAGTTAGATGTGTAGTTATGTGAGTTGTAAAGTAGTTTAACTCAGTTAAGTGAGTTAAACTCAGTTGTGCTAGTTGTAACTAGAGATACACTAGTGAGAGATCAATGAATTAAATATTAAATTAATTCACATGGATCGATCTCACATGCAACTGAATATTTACTATTGTTAACTACATGCATGTTAGATCCAGTGGAGACCCAGTTGAGAGATAGGTGAAAGGGACAATTTGAGTCTTAACTATTAGTTGTGACTATAGTGGGTGTACACTTGAAACCAAACACACATTGGAGATTCCAATGAGGATTGCGTAGTGAAGGCAAGGAAATATCGAATTCATTCAGGGATTTTGATCAGCAAGGATTGCGCAGTGGAGGCAGGCTGTCAGGAGGTAGTCAATTGGTGCATGTTTATGTCAATTTTTGTATGACAATGTGAGACAATTGTATATTGTACTGAGAGCTCTTGGATTGGAGTTTTGTATGATATTGTTTCATGATCCATGATATATACATAATATATGATAGTGGGGTTTTTAGCTTTATGCTTTCCCAATAAAAACATCTATGTTATGTGTGATTGGTCTTTCTTCATGTGTTTGCAATTTGCGATTAAATTTCTACAAAGATTTAAGTAGAAGCATTATGTATTTAACAACGGCATATAATTTTTAGAACAGGATAATCTGGCAAGAGGTAATTTTATTAAAATTTTTACATGGTATTGGAGCAAAGAAGATTGCAATATTGAAGCAGTAGTTGAGTTTGTTGAAGGAAACAATTCGAATTTGCTACAAAAATTTCTTGGTGGAACAGTTGAGTAAACATCGAAATCGATTTCAATGGTTTGTAGTTAGAGTATGTACTCGAGGGAAAATCTAACTACATTGCATGGAAGGATAGGATGGAGGCGGTGTTTGAAGATAATGGCTTGAAGTAATTCATCGACAGTGATGTTCCTAAGCCCACTTCGACGGATGTTACATTACTTGGTGCATGGCAAAAGAAAGTAGTGAAGACGATAAGGATTATGTTGGAAGGTGTGGGAGACCATATTTTCTCAAGCCTTCATGAGAAAGCCACTCCATTTTTAATGTGGAAGGCTTTGACGGATCTTTTCCAAAGCAGCAATGACCATAGGAAATTGGCGCTGAAGGATAAACTCAGAAAGATCAAGATGGAGAAGGGCGGAAATATTCCTAAGTATCTCACAAATTTTATCCAATATCAGGATGAATTGGGGAGTGTGGGAATCATGGTTGCTAATGATGATTTGGTGAGTTTGGATATCTTGGGAATTCTTAAGAGTTGTCACAGTTATCAATATTATGTAAACGGATGAGAAAAATTGTCGGATTGGGAACGACTGTGGTTGGATCTAGTGCAGGAGGAGTTTAGGAGGAACACCAAAGATGGCTCTTCATCAAAGCATTATGATGAAGAGGATTGTGATTTGGCTGCCAAAGAAAGGAAAGGGAAGGGGAATAAATCCCATTAAAAATTTGAGGCTAAAGGAAAGAAGCTGGATTTGTCCAAGGTGAAGTGTTTTCACTGTCACGAACATGGGAATCTCGCCACTAACTGCCCACAGAAAATGAAGAACAATAAGGTTGTTGGAGCTGCAAATGGTGAGGCCCTTTCCTCACAATTTGAACTTGATTTCTCTTTGATCGCATGATTGGTTTCAATCACAATGGGATCAGTGTGGTATCTTGATAGTGGTGCTTCCTTCCACATGACGGAAGATAAGGAGATTTTCAGTGACTTGGAGGAGGAATATCTCCAAATGCATATAGAGATGGATGATGATGGAAGATACAGTGTGACCAGAATTGGAACCATTACCTTTGAGAGGGATTCAGGTAAACCATTTCTGTTGAAATATTTTATTCATGTTCCAGGTCTGAAGAAGAACTTGGTCTCAGTCGTGATGTTATAGGATAGAGGTTATGACGTTGTTTTCAGCAATGGAAAATCTTTCCCATGACATAAAACAATAGGTCAAAGCAAGAGGATAGGGATTTGATTCAAGAATCTATAAAAGATGGAGGTAGATGGCTACGCTGCAATGGTGGGAAAAGAAGAAGAAGTGGCGAGACAGGATGAGGACGAATTATGGCATAGGTGATTAGGCCATCTTCACCATGGTGCCCTGAATATTTTGCAGCAGATTTCTACTGGACTTCCCAATGGTACATTTGCGCAGTTAGATCAGTTCAAGGGATGTAATATGGGTAAGTTTGTGAAGACCAGCTTTCATGAAAAGGAGAATCGTGCTTCAGTGATCCTGGAGAGAGTTCACACAGACGTATGTGGGCCATTCTCAGTTTATTCAACAAAAAAACATAGGTATTATGTTATTTTTGTTGATGAATATTCTCGTAGATGCTAGATATTCTTCATCCAGAAGAAGGATCAAACACTCTCAAAGTTCTGTGAGTTTAAAGCATTGGTGGATAAAGAGTCGAGGAAGCAAGTGAAGGCTCTGTAGAGCGATAATGGTGGTGAATATATCTCGAAAAATTTCAAATAATTCTGTAGCAAAGAAGGAATTTGGAGAGAACTCATAGCTCCTCATAACCCCCAGCAAAATGGGGTCGCGAAGAGGAAGAACAGAACGATTGTGGGTGCTACATGAGCTATGCTGCATGATCAGGGCCTACCAATGCACTTGTGGGCAGAAGCATGCAACACTGTGGTTTATGTGCAAAACCATTTTCCTCATAGAGTACTTGGCATGAGTGCACCTGAAGAAGATTTTACTAGTAAGAAACCAGATGTTTCTCACTTTAATATTTTTGGCTTATCTGTTTATGTGCATGTGACCCAGAACGCCAGGAAGAAGCTGGAGGCGACTGTTGAAGTTGGGATATTTGTGGGGTACACAGAAACACCCCATAATGATTGTGTGTATTTTCCAAACAATTGAGTGACTGTGGTGCAACAGGATATAAATTCAATGAGGAGAAATCCATGAAGTTGCCGCTTGAGAGGGAGCTTGACTTGCATGCAGAGGAGGAACTTTTGGTTCATAAAGTTGAGTCTCTAGATGTGGAACAACCACAGGAGGAGGTTCATGGATTGGATGAGTCCACTCACGCAAAGCCAAACATCAGAACTGGTAGAAGGCATACCACATAAGCTGAGAGGTTGAAGCTTGATGCAGCACAGAATGTAGGAGTCCCTACTTCATAGCGGATTCACTGGATACATGGCTCTTATGAGAAAATGTATTGTTACTGAGCCATCTTCATTTCAAGAAATAGTGCATGATCCCACATGGGTAGGTTCAATGGTGGAGGAGTGTGACTCCATTGTTAGAAACAATTCTTGGGAAATTGGTCCAAGGCCGGTTGATAAATCAGTGGTAGGTTTAAGATGGATCTACAAGGTAAAGCAAGCTTCTAATGGGAGTGTTTAGAAGTATAAGGAAATATTTGTGGCCTGGGGCTTCTCACAGATCAAGGGGATTGATTATGAAGAAACCTTTTCACCTGTCACACAATATTCTTCCGTAAGGACCATCCTTGCTCTCTCAGCACAGATGCATTGGCACATTCATCAGATGGATGTGAAGATTATGTTCCTTAATGGGATCATTAAGGAATAAGTGTGCATTGAGCAGCCTGAAGGATTTGAGATCTTCATCAGTGAGTCACCTGTGTGCAGACTCAAAAGAGCATTGTATGGGCTAAAGCAAGCAGCTCGTGCTTGGTACACTCAGATCGAGAACTATTTCACTAGACTTGGCTTCACCAAGATTGAGACGGATGCAAACCTATACCAGATTGTGGTGGAGGGTAAGATTTTAATAATTTTTCTTTATGTTGATGATTTAATACTTACTGGAGAAGTTGATACACTCATGCAAGGAGGACCTTGTAAAGGAGTTTGAGATGAAGGATATGGGCCTCCTTCACTATTTCCTTGGATTGGAAATATGGCAGTGAGAAGGTGAAATTTTTGTGTCTCAAGGCAAGTATGCAAGGGAGATAGTTGGTAAGTTTCACATGGAGGGCTGCAAACCCATGGATACTCCTCTTCCAGGAAATTGGAGGAAAGAGGACGCTACATCTGGAGAGGTAGTGGATGCTACTATCTATTGACAGTTGGTGGGTTCGCTCATGCATTTAGTTAATACAAGACCGAACATATGATATGTGGTGAACCATCTTAGTCAACTGATGGTTAAGCCTAACAAGCTCTTTTGGAAGGTGGGAAAGCATGTCTTGAGATATCTTAGGGGCACATCTGAGTATGGCTTATGGTACATACATATGGATGAGGTGAAGTTGCATGGCTTCATGGATGCAGATTGGGCGAGCAACCCAACAGACAGAAAGAGCACATCAAGAGGGGTCTTCAGTATCAGATCTACAAATGTTTCTTGGTAGAGTAGGATATAGAGATTCTTGGCACACAGTTCAGCAGAAGTGGAATACATGGCAACAAGTCAAGCTGCATGTGAGTCTATCTGGATGAGGAAGATCCTAGTCGATTTTTTTGGTTCTCATTTAGATCCTACAGTGATTCATTGTGATAATTAGAGTTGCATTAAACTATTGATTAATCTTGTGTTTCATGATAGATCTAAGCATATAGATATCCAGTATCATCATATCAGATATTGTGTGCAGGGGAAGATCATGTTACTTCAGTACATTCCTATAGAAGATCAGGATGCAGATATTCTAACGACACCAGGAGAAAATTTGAATACCATAGAGATAGGATCAGGGTGAAGGATAATCCCTTTCTTGTTGAGAGGGAGTGTTTAGATTCAACAAGATGATGATCATAGTGAAAATTTAGCACCTACACTAGGTGGGGCCCGCAGGCTACTTTTAGGTGTATGTCTATTTTTAGAATGTTGAGCAAAGTCTATTTATAACAGAAATATATTTATATATTTTTGAGAAAATTCTATGGATGGATGGGAATATATTTTTGGAATGCATGTACGAAGACAATTCATTGATCACATGTCTAAAAATAGAATGCATGTCGATTATTGTTATCTCTTAACAATAATTAGACAATAAATAATAATCTATTCTCTTGAAGCACTTGATTTTAGTTAACTAATGTGACAAAACAGTTAACTGAGGAAATTTCAAGTTCAAAGGTTGGTTGGTGGGACATGCTAGTGGACTTCATTGTAACTGAGTGATACAAAGTTGTAACAGAGTTGGATGTGTAGTTATGTGAGTTGTAAAGTAGTTTAACTCAGTTAAGTGAGTTAACTCAGTTGTGCTAATTGTAACTAGTTGTAACTAAAGATAGACTAGTGAGAGATCAGAGAATTAAATATTAAATTAATTCACATGGATTGATGTCACATGCAATTGAATATTTACTACTGTTAACTACATGCATGTCAGATCCAGTGGAGACCCAGTTGAGAGATAGGTGAAAGGGACAATTTGACTATCAGTTACTATAGTGGGTGCACACTTGCAACCAAACACACATTGGAGATTCCAATGAGGATTGCGCGGTCAAGGCAAGGCAAGATTGAATTCATTCAGGGATTTCACAGTGGAGGTAGGCTATAAGGAGGCAGTAAATTGGTGCATGTTTATGCCAATTTTTTTATGACAGTGTGAGATGATTTTGTATTGTAATGAGAGCTCTTGGATTAGAGTTTTGTATGAGATTTTTTCATGATCCATGATATATACATAATAAATGAGAGTGGGGTTTTTAGCTTTATGCTTTCCCCATAAGAACATCTATGTTATGTGTGATTGATATTTCTTCATGTGTTTGCAATTGGCGATTTAATTTTCACAAATATTTAAGTAGAAGGATTCCGTATTTAACAGTGGCATATAACTATTAGATGAGGAGAATCCGGCAATACATAATTGTATTAAAATTTCTACAAATAGAGGATTCTAGCTCAATTTTGTGGTTAAAAAGAAACCATGTCGAGGCTATGAATGCCTGCTGGCAATACTGGCTCTGCTTATGGTATTGGAGTTTTATGTTATATTTCCAATTACTCTATATCCCACTATCTCCTATTGATTCATTTCCAAAGACGAATTCATCATTTTAATAGCGTTCATATCTATATTAAATGATATGCATGGTAGACTCTAATTTTATATGAATTATATCAATAATGTCCGATCAATTGATATCAGCAGTTGTCATCATCTATCACCTGTCACGATTTCATCATATATTTCCATTAAAGGGAAATATTTTCTCATAATGGTTATTTCTTCGTTTTCTTCCATTTCCTAACCATTTTTTGAAATTTGCACAACTCTGACCATTTCTTACCATATGTACGTTGATCTGAACATTTTTTGCTGCATTTTTGAATTCCCAACATCCTTTCCTCTTTTCTCATGCTCTATGGTGGTGGACATCGTTTTCTAATTGGAAGGGGTAAGGTAGGCATAATGGAACATCATGCGATATAATTACTGAAATCCAAAAAATGTGCTAATGAGAGACATAATATTATGGATTTTATATCAAAAATAACAAACTTCAAAGCATTATATGTGATTTAGTGGTGTTATTCTAAACTGAGAAAACTATAAGAAGTGCATGCAGAAGTGTGAATTTTCCTCCTAAAACATAGCAATCATGGGAGGAAAATCTGTTCGCGGTGAACCCACAATACTCTGATTAAAATACCAGGCTCACATAATTCTTGAACACGCTAGTTGGCTTCAATATTTGACCAAATTACAAGGATTCCACATTGAAATAGCACTGGAGTTCTTGCAAAATATACAGGGTGGACGCACAATTGTAAGAGGCAGAAATATAGCAGTGTCAAAAGAAATCCCAACCGAGGTTTTGGGACTTCGAGTAGAAGGCACAAAGTAGATTGATAAGCATGTTTTGTTGCATTACGTGTTCATGGTATTTCAGGACCCAGATGAAAAATTGGTTCTCAAAGGCAAAGGAATTCACCCTGCATCTCTAAAGGAGCCATGGAAAGAATTAGAAACCCCTGTGCAGAGGTACATCACTTGCGGCTGACGTCAATACGTGGTAAAACCTTGAAAAATTAAATTTCTAGCCATGCTTAAACATAAAATTACAGTTAAATTTCAATTCTTTTTTAATTCTTTAGGAATGATAAAGATCCATATACTGTTATCAGCCACCATGGCCTACTCAAGTTAATTATCATCCATGATTTAGCCCAACAGAAATTGGCATGGGACAATTTTGTAAACCCTGCCCCACCTGAAGAAAATCTTGATACACAGACAGGGATAGATGGTAGAAACATTGATACCATAGAAACGGAACATCATAGAATATAAGTCACAATTCCAAGAAGTGCAAGAAAAATTAAAACTCCTTCCTTGGCCTCTGGCCCTGTAAAACGAAGATGCTTTGTGAGGATAAGCTCATGAAAACATACCTAAATTCTGACAGATGAGGCAGGGCTGTCTTATACACCTGCTTTAGGCCCAAAAAGTGATTATTTATAGGAATATGAGGAGGAAAGGACCCGAGTACTAGAGAATTTGGGTAAAATCTATGAAGAGAGGGACCAAACTGGAATCCCTAAAGGACAAAATCTTGATCAATATGCCTCTGCTGGTAGTTTTTCCATACTAAAATTTTACCATCCACTAAATAGATGGGATATTTGAAGGACTTGAGGGAACCAATTCCCTTTGAAAATGAATACCCTGAGGCAGAAAACCATATATAGGAAGCTCTGAACCCAAGAATCAGTCGGGAGATAATATCCCTTTAGAGCATGATCTTGATGTTGGTACAACCCCTATTGTTCCTGAAAGAGATACTATCCCATTGGAACATGATTTTGATATTGGTACAACCCCTCTTATGCTTGAAAGTGATATTGGCTCACCAAAGAATGACCTTGATAGTGGTAGTACAACTCCTCCTGAGCTTGAAAGAGACATTGTTCCCTCTCCAAATGAAAAATCCATGAAGGAGAAGAAATCAGACAAGGAAAAATTGAGGAGGTTGAGTAAGAAGTACATAAAATTGAAGAAAACGGTCAAACAATTAAGGGAATGGTTAAAGGAAGAAAACAAGCCTGGAGGCCAAAAGTAGGAATGGAAATTGTTGAAACCCAAACAAAGCAATGCTCCACTGAGGTTATGGGAACCCAAACAGAACCATGTATTACAGAGGATATTGACACTCAAACTGAATGACCTTGTGTTTTTTTAATAGAGACCCAAACAAAATTTCTTGTGGATTCTAGAGATGTTTTTGTTCAAACAGATTTTGAGGAGAATGTCCTAGACAATCACTATATTTCCCAAGAAACAACTAAAACTGTTGTGCATACTGATTTAGTGCCAACACATGATAATGAGACACAGATGAAGGAAACACCTCACTATACCCCTCTGGTAAGAGAGGTTGTTATTCTGAAACTACAAAATGAATCGAAACAGACTTAGTAGATGTTGGTTCAGTACATTAAAGAAGTGGTGCCCTTACAGATACACTAAGAGTTGAGAAAGAAATTCGATACACTCACTACAACAGTAGATGAAAATTTCGCCAGTCTTAGAGGTGAGCATGAGATAGTGAATAGAATTAAAACCTAGCTTCAGAAAGCTAAGGAACAAACCAAAACCATATGTTCTCTTTACTCTGATTTTTTATCTTTCGAGTTACCTGCCACTAAGTATGCATTATTCTTGTTGGAAAGATATCTATTGTTGAAGATTAAAGTTGTTAGGGCTTGGAAGCTAGTTGAATTTAAAACCACTACAGAATTCATTCAATGTTGTCAGGAGAAAAATTAGAAGGTAACACGCCTTCTATGTGAGCTATATTTGCACCATTTTTTCTTGGAGGATGAAAGGGATGCCAATCCCAGTCCTTTTATTGGAGATATTCAGTTCCAAGCTTTCCTCACTTTTGCTGAAAACCAGCTTAAATGGGCTTCGGTCTATAATATTTTCCAAAAGAGGGAACATGTTTTGGATCCATGGGTAAGAGGAGAACCGACAAAACCCTTGCATATTTTCACTCAACATAGAAGATTCATGAAACAAGAGGGAGTTGTGGCTAAATTAGGACCACTGCATAAAGATATTGTACATGCAGAAAGAGAGTATTTCCAGGACATTAGGGAAGAATATTTGTTTGCAGAAAAGCAAATATGGAAGGCTTACACTAATAATGTCAAGAACTGGGAGCCATTTTGTTACATAAACTTTAAAGCTGATGTTGCTCGACTGATCATGTACAACAATAAAATCCTATGCATGGGCCCCACTTGGATAGGACATCGTTACATGTGTCCTATTATTTGGTATCCCCCTAAAGGATATTACTATGACTATGATTTGCCAGAATTCCATGTGAACCAGACCTTTGAAATAATCAAACATAAAAATGGTTTTAGGCTATATACGGAATAAGTTTATCCTGCTTATTCTTTGACACAACTACACATCAATCATCTTATTTCATGAGAACATGCAAAAAGGTAAGCAGGGGAGTATGTTGGGTCATGGAAAAGGTATGTTTTATCTTCATATTAGCTTGATTTATTATTGAATTTCATGTACTTATCTTCATTTTTGGAATACATCTAGAAGAAAAGATTGTGAAAAATGGAAAATACCAATTATCCACAAATTGTGCGATTTTGGAATGAAAACTAACTTTTTCTTGCTTTTGTGTGTGCAGAAATCTGAATGGAACAACTATTGTTCAAACAATGGGACAAAAACGACGAAGAATGGAAAATAATACCATGTCATGCTAATACAGTCCAGCAGAAGACTAGGAGGATCGAGTTTATTTTATAAGGCAATCTGATTAACAATTGCGAAATCTTGAGGATCTCCTGATCCTGAGGATTCGCTCTCATCCGTTTATTTTCCTTTAGATTATATAAATCCGATAGGTGAAATAGAATGGGAATTTTAACCCGGAATCTATAATTTATATTTTGACATTATTATTGAGATAGATTAATTACACTGTGGTGATCGTTATTGTTGAATTTAATGAAAAAAACAAACTTTCCTTCGTAATCGCATTATGAGTGTCTTTCGGCAGTGACTTCTAGAGACTCTGGGCCCGGTCACTAGGAGATATACTGCTTCTCTTGTGTCATATTCATTTATTTTCCTGTTCGAAATTATTCATTTCTGCTACCTCATAGAATTACAGTTAATTCAACTACTGTTAGTATAGATCTTTATGATTTTGTTTTATCGTGAGATAAATTTAAGTTGTTGTTACTTTTATGCCGGCATGTTATTCCTTACTGAGTTTATCATATTAATTTAATAATTACAATTGATTTATGTTTCTCTTGAGTAAGGTTATTGGAAATCTTGAGTAATCATTTATTGTTATTTTCAGTTAGAAGTGTGAATAATGGATTGCTGTTCATTTCTATAATCTCTCTTTTTCAATAGATAATTATTAAACAATAATTATTTGAGTGTGATTCTCGCAATTCATACGTTAGATTCAATTTATCTACAAATCAATTGAAGATATATTAATATTCATGTTTGTAATTGCTTCAAGTTTTTATTTTGATTGAATTTCGAGAATTATAAAAGTAGTTATTGCAACGTTTTAGCACCATTTATTCCTAGATAGATCCTGATATCATTCTGTACACACAGTGTCATCACTCTTGAAACAAATAGACGAATCCATGGTTGATGATTAATGTAGGCATTAGTATTGATTTTTATAAGTCACCTTTTTGAATCAACAACATGTTGGCCATCCAACATCCTAGTGAAGAAGAGAACTCCACCAATGGAGAGTTGTCACATTTCTTTTGAGAGAGGGCGAATAAGCTTGCAAGGAAACCAACAAAAGGGGCCCCCTTGCTGAGAGTATTTGAGCTCCATATCTCAAACGACTCACTATAATAGTGTTAGCATTGTATTATTCTTACCACCAACAACCAATAAAGGGAGTTTCCCCATTATTGTATTGGTTTGTTTGCTCCATTTGAGCTTATTGTATTTTGTGTTTCCTTTTGAGCTTATGTTATTGTATGCATTACTTTCATTATGAGTTTTTCTTTACTTTGTTTTCATTCCATCCATTAAAATCACCATAATATTTTCTATGATATTTGCAAGAAGAAACCTACTGCTATAGTGGTGTATTTTGGTATACTACTGTGACAAAAACACTACCACAATATTGGTGACTCCACTAGTTTATTTTTCTTCGTTTAACGGTTGTTTTGTAGGACCTCCTCTTTGCATAACCAGCAAGAAGGCGCTTAGGACCTCTCTGTGAATTATTCAAGATATTGCATGCATGTTCTGTGAGGCATAAAGCTTAATTTTTTTTTCTCGACCGCCTACCATTCTTTCAGATAGACATGGCGCTGTGCCTATGTTAAAAAAACGCGTGCGGTATTCCATAAAAGAAAAAGGCCTTGTATTTTTTTAAATTTTCAAGTGACTGGCAACCCATAATAAGTTTCCTTCACCACTGATCTGTATTTTTCTATTTTTTAGGTTGAATATTGTTGTACTAACCATAATTAGTAGAGAAATTAGTGTTTTATTTGTTTTTTACATTTGAAAAAACACACATAACTTAACTATTGGGAAGAGTAAGTGGCCAAATTCCACACATATCTTTCAAACTATTTAACTAAATTTTATGCAAAAGACATAGTTTAATTAGTAAAGGAGTAAGTGGCCCATTATCCACAAATCTTGTTACTGAATAAGATATTTTTTTCATTTTTTGTGAGGCTTGGGACTAGGGTCAAAGTGTTAGTAAATAAATCATTTAATATATGCTTCCCTTGCACCTCTTGGTGAACCCGGGCTTGCATATGAATGCTTTATCAAAGAATTTTGAACTCCCATCTCCCTTTATTTCGACATAGTATAATTAGGAGAAGTGTAAGTGGCCCATTAATTGCAAATCATTTCAAAATTTTCAAGGAAAAATCAAAACACAGTGTAATTAGAGGGATGTAGTAAAGCATCATCACATATCTGCATCTTATCACATTTTTTTTTGTTCACATAAACCACACACTAAGCATCAGTAAGATTTGCATTAAAAGGCATCAAGTTTTTTGTGATTTTATTCTCAGCTTATGTTTTCTTAAAATTCCACACCCTAAAGAAAATTAAGACTCTTAAAAACAATCATAACTTGAACCCACTAAATTCTCCCCATAGGGGCCACAAAAGAATTTATAGTTCAGGTTAATACCATGGGGGGTAGGCATCTAATAAGGCACCATGGTATTTTTACACTTTGAAACATATAATTTGACTATTTATGGAGCTTAAAATCCTTCTATAAACCCACTGAAAATATTTCCTGAGCATTACAGAGGCCCGATTCAAAGGGGGTTCGGCTTAGGTGTAGTTCATGCGGTACTATTTTGGGCTACCCAACCCATCTAGTGCTCAGTACTTGTAATTGAATACCAATAACCTAAAGAATTGAATTCTCTCATGGGAAAAAAGTAATTTATTGTCCAAAATTTAAGGCATCCTTTTCCTATAGCTGACAGTGCGAGCATCACTAGACCCTCATTTCCATTATCTTGGTTGATTCTTCGGTTACTGGAAGGCGTCGCCAGTTCTTCCGAGATGTTGGCTCCAACACCCACTAGAAGATATATCCGCAAGGCCCAGTTACTTTGAGAGTGGTAAATAAGATCATGTCTACATAATAATTTTAACATATGAAAACAAACAAACAAAAAATTTTCTTTCTTGATTGATCACATAGTTTAATATAAAGGAAATACCTTTCCATTTTTTCTTTGTTTTATTTATGTGATTATATTTCATTGATGAAAATATTCTCCCCTCCAAAGTTACAATTCAAATAAACACCATAGGGGACATAGGGTCTCCCCATCAATCTAGGTGTTTCTTGAAACTCATCCCGTTGTTGGGGGGGTGTGTCGGGGTTCCCTCAATCTAGGTGTAGAGGATGTCATGCTGCCACTATTATAGGATCTTCCTTTTTCAGAGAAAATTTGATCATAACTCCCTAAGGGTCACCATTCATCACACCAATCATAAACCTGAAAGGGCCACCAAATGCTTCCCCTTTGGGGAGCACTCATACCACCTCTTAGAATTCTCACTAGGGCATTATTCCTCAAACATCTCAGCAAATGATCCTTATGCACATACATGTTCAAACCATGGTGATCAACATGCAAGTACCTTTCTTAACATCATTAAATATAGTAGATATAAGAAATTTAACAAATGAACCTATCAACAATGACCTTAATTAGCCACCCATGCCCACTAAGCTCCTTTCAAACATTCTAAAATTTGAAGGAAAGGAGGCAAAATAACCAGGAACCATATCATGAATTTTCACGTGTTTTGTTCATCAAATAGTATCATATATGATACCATTCAGCTAAGACTATTTAAACGCACCTATACAGGTACTACAACGAAATGGTATGTTGACCAGCCATCTATGTCACATGGAACATTTAGTGATTTAGAAACAACGTTTCTCACATTTTTACAGCTCCCAATCGATCATGATTTAGGGATAGAAATCCTCACCCATTTCATAAAAACACCTGCCATTCACATATTTGACCAAATCCACAAATGGTGAAGATGTCATAGCTTGTGCAAAGTTAATCTCGATGATAAATTTCTCCTGGACTTGTTTTTGAAAAATTTAACAGCATAAATTTCAAAAGATGTGGCAACATAATCCCCGCGTAACGAGGAAGACGCCATAAGAAAATCCCAGCAGCTAGAGCTCATATACACCCAGCCCATATATATATATCCTTCCAAATTCCCCATGCCTTCAAACTTATAGAGAAGTACCAACGACATCATATACTGATGACGGGTTGATAGGTTCCTTATCCCAAACTCAACCTAGCAAAAGTCACCAATATCTTGCATACTATTTTTCTAATCAAATGTATGATACCCTGTAGAATGTATAAAAACAAGGATACTACCATAGTCAGCCTACACCCTTGAAGAACATGACTAATAGGGAAAACCAATATCCTCCCCCTCAAGGAAATCAGTATGCACCTATGAACATCGACGTAAGAGAGTCATCCCAAAATGTGTACACCATCTAGGGACAAGAAAACCAATACTCTCCTTTTCCCACACAACAAAAAAATATACCACCAATGCAAAACAAAATAGGGGTTAATTTAGTCGAACCCTCCCAGGCTCAACAACAACCGATATATGACCAAGAGAAGAATAATAATCCTCCAAACGATGCTAGGAAAAAACCAAAAATAAAAACAAATGGATGCCCTAGACAAGGGGGGAATCAATCAACAATGCCCCTTGTGATCATAGGTTGGTGGCAACCCCAACCAAAATAAAAACCAGGAACCAAATAACAACTCTCAAAGGCAGAACAAGACGACCAGTCTAAGGACTAATCATTCTTTTAACATATGTGGGGAGTATGGTCATTACATCCATCATTGTCCTGAGGCTCCTTGAGTTGAAGCTACTTCAGGGAAATAAGGGACAAGGGGAGAAAAAACAACAACCTGCAGTTATGCAAGAGCCTTTCCCCCACCAAGGAGTAGTTAATTCTCATCAACCTCAACAATCCCAACAAAGAAATGTTGGAGGGAGCTCTCAAAAAAATCACGACATATTCATGGAAGGAGAATACTTATTCCTCCAAACGTGAAACAAAAATTATGAAGCACCACTAGAAAGAAACCCAGTAGGCACAAGCACAAGCGCACCCATAACACTATTATCAATCTCTAGGGCACCTATATATCCAATGCCAAAAATGGTAAAAAGGTTCCATGAGACACGCAGGATATAATTCGAAGGCTTCTCATAATTACAACATAGTGGATGACTTGGCTCAGTATCCCTTAGCTATGTCAGCATTATAAGTCCCACAATATTGCCCCATAGAACGAAAAGCCTTAATTTTCACATTAGGCACGATAGACCCCACAAATTCCTGCATAATGTTCTGTGGCTTAGATAATGCAAGCCCTCATATTTCTTCTATAGTTTCTTTTCAAATCCCAGTCTTAGTCCAGAACATCACCATCCAACATTTCATCATGGATGAATGAGCATCCACATGTATCATGTCAAAAAATATTTGAAAAAAATTGGGATCACCAGAACTAAAGCCATCTGATATCATGCTCAGAGCATACGATTGGCACCCATCCACCCCCGTAGGTATTTTTCAAGATGCACCAGTACATCTCACAGACAAGACTGTGCTCATTGACATTGAAGTCCTAGATGCACATCTAGACTATAACATCCTTCTTGGATGAATTTACATGACATATGCAATAACTGCAATAGCATCCTATGTGTTCAGAGTAATGATGATCCCCCACGATGGGAAAATAATTACTATTGACCAACTCACGTACTATCAGAAGGAACCTATCACCGCCCTTGATGGCATGCTACCATTGGTAGACTTGAGTACAGAAGTGGTCACAACATACACAGAGTTTTCTCCTGGTCAATTCAAACCAGCCACTCTCCTCAGAACTTATCTGGGAGAACCTCCTGTGTTACGAGGATAATAATCAACACCTGTGTTGTGCATGATGATTTCATCAAACACTGAACCAAGTCAAGAACCAGAGACTAATACCACAAATATTGTCACCACTGATTCATCATTTCTACTATATGCCATCACCGAAACCCCCTTCTTGTATCCCCCATCTAGTTATATATCGCACCAGGTCATGACAACCCTTACATTACCTAACATGGCTCTCATGATGTCCGTATGGTATTTTTCCCCACCGTCCATGTTACGAAACTTAGGAATTACCTCTACAGGTGTCATGCCTATCACCTCTACAAAGGTCACCATAACTCCAAAAACCCCCATAATGACACCAGTCGACACCACCAAGGGGGGAAAGAGAAAAGAGAAGAATGTGGACACTCCCAAAGTCCATAGGGCACCTCCACCTTGTGCACTGTCTAACATAGTTGGCCATCCTACCAACATTTTCCCTGAGCTAGACAAGTTAAATTCTCTTCTACATGCCGAAATAATGATTGCAACCCCAAGTCCAAACAAATGGGAAAAGGTCACAAACAACCAAGGTAAGGCATTACGCAAAAGCTGGACATGCAACATATGTGAGTAGTATGGGAATTATACCCATCATTTCTTAGAGATACCTCGATATAGGGATGCGTTACACGCATTAGCGCAATCCAATTCCTAGGATCCATCCATCCAGACAGGGGAGGACAGATAAAAAGCCATCTTATACATATGAGAAGAACCACCATCATGCTCGTACCCAACCAACCCAGACACCAAGAAGGAAAACAAAGGCCGCACCTCTTGTCCTGGTTTCCACATTGTGCGACGAACCTGATCATTTGATCGCTTAGTGCCCTAAATTAAGGGAATTTAATCGTTGGTACCTAGCCCCCATGTTTCCCAAATCAACTTATCTATATGCAGATGATATACATGTTAGATCTGTCGAAGTAACCACCATGTATTTCATTGTCCCCATATCTATTGTTTTCAATCTATTTTTTATTTCATGCGTCGGTTTATCGTTGAAAATTCTGACTTAGAAAATTCGGACTCAAAATCTGTAGATAGTACCACAAATCAAGAGACTAAAGCATCTAGGTCCATTTTGTGTATATCGGAAGAGAGGCAACCACCAGTAATATTGCCTCCCTCGCATCACCATCACCAACCTAGATATAGGAAGGTAAAAAAATTCCCCAGTAGGGAAAGGTCTATTAAACCTCACTTCCCATGTGCCTTGTGCGATAAACCTAGCCACCTGGTTAACTAGTGTCAGGAGCTAGCCATGTTCACCAACATTCTTCACATAGCTACCCCCATCCCTTAAGTACATCTCTCTATTAAATATAAAATCACTCACTACTATTTTCGTATTTTCTCTGAATCCCATCATACGAGGAATTTTCAATATCTTCCGCAATTGAAAGCAGCAAGAGAAGCACTAAACCAAAACTACCAGAGGGATCCAACATAATGTAAAAAATAGGACTCATAGATGGCCAAGTTGCATAAATGCACCATCGCATGACCACAATTAAGCATCGTCATCTTACATCATAAGTAGTATTGACTCGCATACCATCTACTCGGTAAGTACTTGAATTGAGTGCGACATTTTCAACAGTCACTCTCACGGTACAAAAGCATGCCCTATGTTATGAAAATTTCAAAATATTAGGATTCAATGCTAGTATTCTATCTAGGAGGATTCCATCGCCCCTTTTCCACTAATAATCTCACACGAACCCCCTCTCGTGCAATGCAAACTTATCATAGTGAAAATCCTTCTACCACCTAATGCTAACGACACACAACATCATATATGATTCCTCTCATCATCCGTGGGAACCATGATTCATAAAACCGCTTATAGCATCCAATCATAAAACCGTGAAAGGCACAATGATCAGTACTTCATCATCTTCAATTTGGACCTCCTCATTCCAGTTTTCAGAAAAACTCATTTTTGGGCCCATTTCCCACCTCCATACTACATCTCAGGTACATCCTCTCTTATTTTTTTTTAATTCATGTTATTTAAAAATATTTATATGAAAAATATACTTTTACTTAGGGTATTAGCCATAGATGATGCAAGTGCACCAAATCACTGTATTTTCAATCAAAATCCAAGGCTATAAAAGTACAAGAGCAGATATCATCCCATTCTCGGGATGATAGGCTTCCCTCCAAAGATTTGCATATCTTGACACCATTTCTCCAAAAATAAACCATATGATTCATTCACCCAACCATGTTTATCATAACCTCTCCTCGCACATGATAAACACCCTCGCAGATCGATAGAGCCTCGCCTCCCATGGAATCCATCATATTCATAGACAATCAGTCACTATCATGAGCCATGACCATCAACTCTAGTTCGAGAACCATCTCATTTATATGCATTGATTATCAAAATCATTATGCTTTACTCATTTCTTATCAAAACCCCATTCCCAGGCTACCATTTTCTACAGTGTATCAGTAAAAAAAAAATGCATTACCGCATTTCACATTTGGCCTACCACAACCCCACAAACATAGCCCATATATGTCATTTTCTTTGCCCCATCACCCATGCACCAAAACAAACCAATGGCCCCCCCACCCTCAGAAAAAAAACCTCCTTGCATCATCATGAAGGATCACACATGTTAATGGGGCACCCGTCTCCATTCTTGTACATCCAAACCAGTTTCACATTCTTTTGGCAAGTGTACAATTATTTTTTAGGAGAAAGACTTCCACCCATATTTTTATGTTTCATACCTAGTGGCAGTCCCTAGTCACCCTTTGTCGGAGTTGTGCATTATTTACCACACCCAATCACGCCAGTCATATCAATCATACACCAACCCTGGATGTCTTACCGACCCCAGGGATACCCTTATTAGAAATTGTTGTGATTTTCACCACTCGCATAAAAATCTTGAACCTTGGGCTAGTTAACCATCACGATCAGTTTTAGCTAGTTATCATCATCATGTCTGGTTAACTCCCCATATTATGCCCTGCTTCACCAGAAAACTTGATCCCTTATATCAACCCTTGTTTCAGACGGTTGATTATTCCTTTGTTTCGACTTCAAAAAACATTTTCCTAGATGGAGGTAGTACCTTGGATCATTCCCCGCCACTATATGAACATCCTCAGATGGCACAATGGGAATTTAGAATTCCCATTGATGTCATAGATCACCCTAAAATTTGACATCAACACCAATTTTCATGTCAAGGTGGTATCATACTTCTGAAATCGTTGCGCTCTGTCAAAATTAGTTGAAACACATGTATCAGTAAGCATATATTTCAGCAATGCTTAAATCATTATACATGGAAAGGTTCCCTGAAGTCGGATACCCATGCATATATTGTGCACTTCAATCAAAAGTGCTATGCCCAGAAAATGCATGTGGGTGACACATTTAGCTTATTTTTCAAAGAAAAAACTCCCTTGAGGGCGTCAACAGAGGTCATCATCAACTTGTAGTAGGTCACCTACCATAATGTGACTTGACATAACCAATATCTGTCAAATTATATTAACTAGTCATCATCACGAGCATGGGACATGCCCACCTCGTACAAATATTTCTTGTTTTATCACTTAGAGGTTTCCTAACAGATAATGATTACTTTTTTGCTTCAGAGAAGGGGTTCCCCTACTTATATCCACAACAATTCTCTCTCTCTCTCTCTCTCTCTCTCTCTCTCTCTCTCTCTCTCTCTCTCTGAAAATGGTTACACATAAAAGAAAACATGATATATTTCATTTATACATTACTCCCTAGGCCTCATACATTAGGGGAAACTGTTAACACCAGAAAATTGTACAAGAAAAGAAATTAGAAAATGAAAAGAAATAGTGCAAATAAATATTTTCTAGCAGAAATACATTATGAAGGACAAAATTTTAGAAAAAAATCCTAAGTTCCAGTAAGAAATTGGAGGATAGTGCATTAGCAACAAAGCAGTCTTGTGTGCAGTGCACATATTCCTTCGATAGTCGCGCAGTTTTGGAGATGGAGAAAAGTCACTATCTTGGACCACTTCCCACACCTAGGGAAGTTGATTCTATGACAATGATAGTAAAGGATAGTCAACTTGAGGTCACCCTAAAGATATGCAGGCCTCAAAGGAATATGTTATCATACTCTTGAGTCATTATCACTCTTAGGCCAAGAGAGGAAAGAGGAGTTCAAAAATTTATATATAAAAAATCCATGGGAAGAGAAAAGTACGATACATTGTTATTTTGGACAAATTTCTACCATACCAACACCATATTTTACTTGTTGAAGCAGGAGGATTGAAGGAACAAGCATGTTGGTCATCCAACATCCCAGTGAAGAAGAGAAATCCACCATTGGAGAGTTGCCACATTCCTTTTTAGAGAGGGAGGAGAAGCTTGCAAGGAAACCAAGGAAAGGGACCCCCTTGCTGAGAGTATTTGACCTCCATAGCTCAAAGGATTCATTACAAGTGTGTTAGTATTGTATTATTCTTACTACTAGCAACCAATAAAGGGAGTTTTATACATTATTGTATTGGTTTGTTTGTTGTATTTGATCTTATTATCATGTGTGTTTCTTTTTTAGATTATGTTATTGTATTCATTACTTCCATTATGAGTTTTACTTTACTTTGTTTTTCTTCTGTCCGTTGACAACACAATAATATTCTTTGTGATCTTTTCATGAAGCATCCTACTTCTAAAGAGGTGTCTTTTGGTACACTAGTGTGACAAAAAAACTACCACAATATGTATATGATAGAATTGGGTCATAAACATCCTAGTCTTGGTCCACCAGGTTATTCTGGTTTGGGTCAATTTTTTTTGGTTGGAGACAATTTTATTAAAGGATTCCATTCTTTCAACTGCTAAAATAGTGAGACGAAATAAGAAAGAAACTTTGAAAGATGAATTATTTTGACTTAGATGTTTTAACAATCGTGACTTTCGCTCATGATAAGGCCCTTTTCACTTGTAAGAAACTACATAAAACTATGATTTTACTGGGTAAAAATAAATATTTATAAATAAAGTGCTTCATAAAAATTTATTAAATACCAAATTGTTGTATCCATTGATTCGATCTAATTTCTATATAAACGATGGAAATTGAGCATGAATATGAGAAAAGAACGATCTTTAACACCATATCTGAATACCATAGTGAATATGTCAAGGAACATGTGTTACTTCTCGGTGAGTGTGGGATTTGAATTGTTTATGACACTTTCAGCTGATTCAAAATCTGCAACACATATTAATCATTGATAATAGAATATGGTACCTTGTCCTTTGGCACTTTAAACTAACCCACATGCAATATCACAACTCCTAGATGTTATTTTGACGTGTATTGCATATATATATATATATATATATAGAGACACACACACACACACTCCAATTTTGGGTGCCTTATGTTGGTTTCTATTCACAATTGACATGTGATGCTTGGTATGTGTTGGAGTAAAATTATTGTAACTTGGAGATTGAGTCTAGGAACCCAATATTTTTTTATAAAAAGGACTATAACCATGTATATGAAACCAATATATAACAATATCCTTAAAATAATTTGGCCCCAATTATAATTTTTTTGAAAAAAAAATAAAAAATAAAAAAAATTTGATAACAAACTTGTAATGTCCCAAATGGGGAAAAATAGGCACAGTAGGGAATATATTGAGATATTACTCTATGGGATCACAGTAGTGTGGTAAACACACCAGAAAATTCTAAACCAGAGATAGACTAGTAGGGAATTTACTGGTTATATCACCTCTAAGGAGAGGATGAAAACCAAAGGCTTCCTGGCCCGTTCTAGACTCTGTGTATAGAAGACTGATGAAACACAAAAAGTGATGGAATGACACACTCCTATTGGAGTTTACTAACCTTGTGACCCTTATATCTATAGATCTAAATAATGGATCCAAAAGAGAAGCAAAAACCGAACAAGGGAGAAGCTGGAAATTCCACTACCAGGAAAAACTACAAGAGGCTCAGGGAAAATGATATATAAGGAAAAAGGTGCAAGAATAACACTGCTCAGGGTTTGTTTCCCTTAGTATAGGCTGTTTGGGACCTCCATGCAGAATTTTAGGAAAAAAAAATGGGGTTAAGGGCCTTAAAAATATCTCCCATGAAGCTGACTAGTTAAAAAACAATTAAAGGGAAGAGCTGATGGAAAGCAGAAGAACCCTCTTCAGAATTGCGTAGTTTGTCCTGGAAATCACTAGAAATCAGACATAAGACATATATTACAGTATGGAAGCATAAAATCAGACTTTTAATGAGTTCCTCGAGAAGTATAGTGAATTTCATGAGGAAATAAGCGAGAAATCTTCAGAAACAGGAGCTGCAATATATGTAGAAAGTACAGATCTGGATAGACAACATCCCTCTAAGTGTGATTCAAAATTATAACATTAGATTAAATATCTACAGCATAAACATGGCTGAAATATCAGATCCATATCAGATCTGGAAACTACTCAGCCTTCTAATCAAGATCCCCTTAAGGGTTTTACAAAATAATGCACTAGAAAGTGTAGATCTAACTTTTTATACAAAGAACTGCAGAAAGCTTCAGTAATTTCTGAAGATGACTTTATCCATAAAATACTTCAGATCTGAACATAATATATCAGCAAGCTACTTCATTAATCTTCAAGGTGAGAGGCAAGCCTCAATCACCAGAAATAAGTACAATAACAGATCTAGACAATAATGGAGCAATACATGAGAAATAACGCAGTAGACAAGGAGACTGCACAGTAGCTAGGACTGAATATTAAAATAGGTAGAATATACAGATATGAAATGAAAATATAACGGAGATCCTCTTCTGGGTGGTCACAAGACACCCTCCCTGAGAGAAATCCCTCAAAACTACTAGATCCTTGCAGATCTAGAATTTCCACCACTACACTTGCTGCAGCAGCAAAACCCTCTATGAGCCAGCGCTGTCAATATAAGTATAGCTTAGCCTCCAACCTGATAGTGGTTCAATATAGCTCAATTCCTTCCAAGAGCTACTCAAAGAAGGATAGAGGATTCCTAAGCAAGAGATCCTCTCTTTCTCTTGCTAAACAACAAAGAGAAATGGAGTTGCCTTAGCAAGCTCTCAAAATGAAATATGATCAACAACATCCTCATGAGACTTCATCCTCCTTTTATAACATATGAGTCTCTTGGAAAAACCTAAACCACTTTCCTCTTTTGGTTCCTTTCACACTTGGAAACCCCTTCTAGAACTGCGCAGTCCATCAAGGAGGTTCAATGAACCTAGACAACACTGTTGACTTGGTCAAACAGGATCTCCTTTGGGGGTCTTGGCCCTTTCACACCTACAATATTTTATTATGATGGCCTAAATATGCCTCCTTTCACATAGGCACTGATTTATTCTTGATTTGCAAGAGGATTAGACATTCTCCTTTGCAATTTATTCATTAACCATGAAATACAAAATAAATAAGGAAAAATTAATTTCCAAATTAGCTGAAGCTAATTTTGGGACATTACAGTCTCCCCTCCCAAATGTTGCTTGTCCTCAAGCAACTACAAGGGTGCTGCAAACTCCTCCTTCTTCCCTTGTGGCCTCCTCATCATATAGTCTCCTCCATTGCTCTGAAATTTCTACAATATCTTTTTCTTTCCAATGGTCCTTCTTTAAGATGCAAATTTTCCCTTGATTAATAAACTCAAAGGCTCTCATCATGAAGAAATTGAATGTTGTTGTGGAAACATTATT
Organism: Pinus albicaulis; assembly: GCA_034641835.2. Lineage (NCBI taxonomy): Eukaryota > Viridiplantae > Streptophyta > Pinopsida > Pinales > Pinaceae > Pinus > Pinus albicaulis. The sequence continues at coordinate 74,570 of JAXQQM020081366.1, forward strand.
GCTTATCCATGGCCTCCTCAAGAAATAAGTGATGTCTATCATGGGGTTTTCATGATCCATGAAAGACTCCCATCCCCATGCTATCATCAAAATGAAGTGGATTACCTCCCAGCTTGGAAATCCATAGAAAATTTCCTCCCCACTACATGTGAGAGGCATGTCACCATCCAACATATGGCTCACTTTACAAATAGACTAGTACTTAATCATAGTGGCCATACAAAATCCCATGCTCCCATGGAAGCATGTAATGCAATAAGAATGGGGAACTCCTTCCCCCAAGGGCACATTCAACAAGTGTGCCTTTCCTCCAACTATGCCCCCAACAAAGATAAGGACATCTTCAGCTTGTGGGATCATGATTAGAAGTATACTAGCTGCCATGTGTGATATATAAGAAGGAATATGTTCCCTCATGTGAAACCAGCGCAGTTTTATCCTCAACTGCCATAGAACAAGATATGACAAGTGTCTCCCCCAACACTTATTTGCTGCATCATGTCTTTGGAATGCTTGGAGAATGTACATCAGGGTTGGTGTAAAAGAATCACACCATGAGAAATGTAGTAGCTTTCCAAGGTCTCCAAGGAATGGCCTTCATCAACATAGTTCATGGCCTTAGATAACCCATGAAACCCATCATACTTAGTGCCCCATCTTGGCACCATGCCCTGCAAATAAGTGTCAGAAAAATATAAGCATATAGGAGATGCAAAATAATGCTCAAGAGGATGAGTCTCCCAATATAATTGTTTTACATCAATAGGGTAACTGATAGATGAGTTCCCCCTCAAACTCAAAGGATAAGGAGGTGTGAATGGTGGCTCCTCCCAAGAGCTATGTTCCTCCTCCTCAACCAAGTAGTCCATGCACTTCTTCATATGAGAGTACACATATTCTTTGTAGCCTTCCCATATGAATCCACCCAAGAGAGTATGATATGCTTTGACAAAAATAGTGGGTTTGGAAAGTAGGATTTCATAGATGGCATCAAATAGTCCCTCCTTGAGTTTGGAGTTACCATCCAAAAGAATAATATTGTAGAAATAGATAACTCCATCTACCACCTTGAACCTTTCATCCTTTACTTCCCCTTCAAGAACCCCCCATGTGAAAGGGTACTTGGAGTATTCCATATTGAGTTGGGAATCCCAACAAGGATCCAAGCTCTCCAAGAATGACAGCACTGTAGAAATCTGAAATGCAGCCCCTGTCCTCTCATGGCTCCCATATTTGACATCCTTGATATAAAAATCACATGTTGGAGCATCATCATCATCCTTTTGCTGCCCCATTTGTAGCTATTCTTATACAAGACAAGATTGGAGCAATTGGAAATCAACTTCCCATTGGAGGGTCTTTGTCTTCCAAAATCTCCTACTTTTGGCCCATGTATACAAGAGGGTTAGGATCCCCTTGCCATTTTTAGAAATCTTCTTTGTGAATGAAGAGATCATGGGCTTCCCCAAAGATATGGAGTTTCCATGTGTCCTCATGCTCATGCCATCATAGATCTCTGATTTCTCCTTCCTTAGTGCAGACATTTGAATGGGAGTTTGCAATGTCCCTTTTAGGAAACTGCTCATCTCTCTCCTGAATGCTTGAGAGATTCTTTGTGCTGTGTTAGCTTCTCCCAAGGCTCCTTCCTTGGCCAAGTATGCATATGCAGCCCATAGATTAAGGAACACTTTAGATTTCCTCCTATCAAGAGGTCCTCCTTGTAGAGGGCCTCCTTGCAAAGAATTATGAAGGCATGAAATAGGATCTAGATTTAAGTAGGCAGACTTGCCCTCACCACAGCTACATGGATCCTTTTTTCTCCCTTGTGATTCCAAGATTTGAAGTATAGGAGGATTCATGCTTTCTTCATTATGATGTTCTTCCTCTTCTTCTACCTCTCCCACCTCCAATACCTCATCACAAATCAGTGATAGTACATCCTCCTTATGCATGAGATCCTGTGGGACCCTTTGCAAGAGTGTAAGAGTCTCTTCTCTTGGAGCATGTGATCCAACCTCCTCCTCATGAAGTGCTTGAGATGCCCTTGAGGTGGCTGCATTCTCATCTCCCTCTTGCTTCCCTATCTCCAAGGCCTCACCATTAATACATGATGGTACATGATCCTCATGTATGAGATCGTGGGGAACTCTTTGCAGGGGTGCAAGAGTTTTTCTTCTTGGAGCAAGTGCTCCAACCTCTTCCTCATGAAGTGCTTGAGGTTCCCTTGAGGTGACTGCGTCCTCATCTTCCTCTTCCTCCTTCTCCTCTTCAATAACTGAAATTTTCCCATCATCAATGAGAGACAATAGATCTGGATCAACCCTTGAAGGAGAACCCTTCATGCTTTCCTCGTGAGATGAGGACTCTTCACAAAATGGAGATCTTGCCCTTGGAAATGCATCAATAAAGCTAACACCTTCTTTCTCCTCCTTCATGAAGGAATCACTGGAAAAATTATGAAGCTCTGATGATATGGCTGAGTGCTCATATCCATAAGATGAGGATTCAGATTTTTCCTCATGCACAGATCTTGTAGATTTGATTGGAAGATCTTCTTCTTGAAACTCCTTGGGAGCTTCACTACTGCTTCTCTTTTCTTCTTCCACATCCTCCTTGGGGATGTTATTCTTAGGTATAAAAAGAGATGAGAGTAATATCATCCTCTCCATTTTTCCCTTACTCTTTATTTCACTGATAGCTTGATCTCACAGGCGGAGCCAGAGATAATGCTCTGACCACTGTAATGTCCCAAATGGGGAAAAATAGGCATAGTAGGGAATATCTTGAGATATTACTCTATGGGATCATAGTAGTGTGGTAAACACACCAAAAAATTCTAAACCAGAGATATATTATTAGGGAATTTACTATTTATATCACCTCTAAGGAGAGGATGAAAACCAGAGGCTTCCTGGCCCATTCTAGACTCTGTCTATAGAAGACTGATGAAACACAACAAGTGATGGAATGACACACTCCTCTTGGATTTTACTACCCTTTGGACCCTTATATCTACAGATCTAAATAATTGATCCAAAAGAGAAGCAAAAACCAAACAAGGGAAAAGCGGGAAATTCCACTACTAGGAAAAACTGCAAGAGGCTCAGGGAAAAAGTTGTATAAGGAAAATGGTGCAAGAATAATTCTTATCAGGGTTGGTTTCCCTTAGTATAGGCTATTTGGGACCTCCATGCAGAATTTCAGGAAAAAGAAATGGGTTTAAGGGCCTTAAACAGATCTCCCACGAAGTTGACTAGTTAAAAATCAACTAAAGAGAAGAGCTGATGGAAAGCAAAAAAAACCTCTTCAGAATTGCGCAGTTTGTCTTGGAAAACACTAGAAATCAGACCTCATAAATATATTACAGTATGGAAGTATAAAATCAAACTTTGAATGAGCTCCTTGAGAAGTACAGTGAATTGCATGAGGAAATAAGCGAGAAATCTTCAGAAACAGGAGCTGCAATATATGTAGAAAGTGCAGATCTGGATAGAAAGCATCCCTCTAAGTGTGCTTCAGAAGTATAACATTATATTAAATATATATAGCAGAAACATGGCTGAAACATCAAATCCATATCAGATCTAGAAACTACTCAGCCTTCTAATCAAGATCCCCTTAAGGGTTTTACAAAATAATGCACTAGAAAGTGTAGATCTAACTTTTTATAAACAGAACTGCAGAAAGCTTCAGTAATTTCTAAAGATGACTTTATCCATAAAATACATCAGATCTAAAAATAATATATCAGCAAGCTACTTCATTAATCTTCAAGGTGAGAGGAAAGCCTCAATCACCAGAAATAAGTACAATAGCAGATCTAGACAATAATGGAGCAATACATGAGAAATAACACAGTAGACAAGGGGAATACGTAGTAGCTAGGGCTGAATATTACAATATGTAGAATATATAGATCTGAAATGAAAATATAACAGAGATCCTTTCCAGGTGGTCACAAGACACCCTCCTTGAGAGAAATCCCTCAAAACTACTAGATCCTTGCAGATCTAGAATTTCCACTACTACACTTGCTACAGCAGCAAAACCCTCAATGAGCCAGAACTGTCAATACAAGCATATCTTGACCTCCAACCTGATAGTGGTTCAATATAGCTCAATTCCTTCCAAGAGCTACTCAAAGAAGGATAGAGGATTCCTAAGCAAGAGATCCTCTCTTTCTCTTGATAAACAACAAAGAGAAATGGATTTTCCTTAGCAAGCTCTCAAAACGAAATATGATCAACAACCTCCTCATGAGCCTTCATCCTCCTTTTATAACATGTGAGTCTCTTGGAAAACCCTAAACCACTTTCCTCTTTTGGTTCCTTTCACACTTGGAAACCCCTTCTAGAACTGCGCAGTCCATCAAGGAGGTTCAATGAACCTAGACAGCGCTGTTGACTTGGTCAAACAAGATCTCCTTTGGTGGTCTTGGCCCTTTCACACCTGCAAGATTTTATTATGATGGCCTAAATATGCCTCCTTTCACATAGGCACTGATTTATTCTTAATTTGCAAGAGTATTAGACATTCTCCTTTGCAATTTATTCATTAACCATGAAATAAAAAATAAATAAGGAAAAATTAATTTCTAAATTAGCTGAAGCTAACTTTGGGACATTACAAAACCCTTAAACCCTAATCTATGAACCCTTAAGCCATAAAAAATTAAACCCTAATCCCTTAACAAAAAATCCTTGAATAACTCACACCTTATGGGAATTCCCTATAAGTATTATCACTCCTAATTCCTAATCATAAATCCATAAAAATTATAATTACTAACCCCATGACATCCATGCCTTATCACCCCTAAATTGTATAACACATAACAACTACAATCTGAAGCCCCTATAACCCTTAACACCTACTAATTTTGACCCTTAATGTCTATTATCTAATATAGATTGTAACCATAACCACTATATCCCAAAAACCATAACCCTATCACCCTTAACTCTTGAAATGTAACCATTATCACTAATAAACTATGAGACATAACAACTATACTTGTTAACTATTAAGATGTATGATCCATAACTTAATCACATATAGAAACATATTCTCTAACTCTTATATTCCCTAGATGGGAATAACGAATGATAAAAATGATACTAAATGATGAAATTTTATGCAAACATTGAATATATCAAAGTTTATGTGGGGATGTCAGGCATCCTTGAGTCTTGAAACCCTCGCATACCGTCAAGGAAAGTTCCTAGTCTACCCATGTAAAATTTTGACACATACAGGAGAAATTTGAAGAAATTTCAATGTTGGCCCATTCACTAACTATGTGGTTTCGGTGGATGAAATTGGTGATGGGCATGTTGGAATATATTCCATGAAATTTAAAGAGAGTTTTGACAAAGATTCCTTATATGGGAATGAGGAATTATGACAATAAGATTACATGATGAATGTTGATGCAAATGTGGATGATCTCAAACAATATGTGAGGAAATCCCACATCCTTGAGTCTTTAATCCCTCACATACCGTCAAGGCATGTTTGTACTATAAGCATGTCAAATTGTGACACATGAAAAATTTGAAGAAATTCCAACATTGGCCCCATTCACTGGACACCGTGCAACATCGATGGATGACATTGGTGATGGGCATGTTGGAATATGTTCCATAACATTTCAAGAGAGTTTTGAAAAATATTCCATAGATGGGAATGATAACTGATGAAAATGAGACTACATAATGAGAGTTGATGCAAACATGGATGATCTCAAAGATTATGCAGGGACATCAAGCATCCTTGAGTCTTGAAACCATCTCATATTTTCAAGGCATGTTTCTAGCCTATAACCATGTAAAATTTTTACACATACAAGAATATTTTGAAGCAACTTTAATTTTGGCCCCATTCACTGCTTACTTTTCCAAATCGGTGGATGAAATTAGTGTTCGGCATGTTGGAAGACGTTCCATTACATTTCAAGAGAGTTCTGATAAAGCCCTAAATCCCCAAACCCCTAAGCATGAATTTACCTTTAAATCCTTAAGCCTTAATTCCTAAAGTACCATTTATCCCTCAACCCTAGCTAATCACTAATCCCTTAATGAATAATCCCCAAATCCCCTAACTCCTAAGCCATAGACTCTTAAACACTTAATCTCTACTCCTTAATCACTTAATCCATAAACCCTTATTCCCTAAGCACTTAGAAATTAATCCATTAACTCATAATCCCTATGCCATTAGTCATTCAATTACCTAACCTATAATTTCTAAATACCTTATCTCTTGACCCTTAATCCCTTAAACCATAACTCCTAATCCCTTAAACCTTAATCCCTATACCCTAAATCCCATAATCCCATAATCCTCAAGGACCCTATCCACATAACCCACAACACTATTTAGGAACATCCAACACTAAATCCAGTGATAAAAAGGGATCAAAAAAGACATAAATTTAAGTGCTAAAAGGGGAGCTAAATATGGTGAAATTTATGGCATGATTTTTGGCAAAAATCTGATGTAATTTTTGGTGTAAATTTTCTAGCATAATTCCTAGCGTACTAGTGAAATTTCCAGTGATATTTTCACCTAATTTAGTGCATAAATGTTTTGGCTAGAGAAAACAACACCAAAAGTAATGGAAACCCAATGAAAAACACTGACTTTTTCAAAAAATGGAGAAAAATACTCTAAAATAGATTTTGGAAGAAAAAAAGGGAGAAAAAAATGTAGCTAATCATAGGTATTTTTTGTAGTGGCTACAAGTAATGAGGAGGAGTAAAATTAAATTTGCTATCACATCGAATTTTGTTGAAAAATGGCATTTTTTGATCATTCATATATGATTTTGTAATTGTGTACATAGATTATATTATTGTATTTAGAAGAACATGAGAGAGAATCTATATGGATTTTATAAGAGGTTTTCCTACAAACAAAAGAGGTCATTATTACTTGTATGTAGTTGTGGATATGTTCAACAAAATGTGTAGGTTGATGGCTTTTAAAAAGAAATTCATAATTGAATAAAATGAACACTTATTATTTCACCATGTTTTGGTTCACTTTGTATTGCCCACTTCTATTATTTCATATCAATATTCCTTCTTTTTGGGAGAATTTTGATCAACTTTGTGGAGAATGATGGACACAAAGCTAAAGAGAAGTTTTTTATTTTCATCCATAGACTGATAGATAGACCGAGGTAGTAAAAAATACCATGGTACATTTTATCCAAGGATACTACAGTAAGCATCCTCAGATTTGGGATGAAAAACTACATTATGTGAAAAATGCCTATAACCAAACATTGCATTCTTATAAACTCAGCTCTCAGTTTGAAACTTGTTTTGGGTACTTTCCAAAGTCTCCATTGCATTTGTTTTCTATAAAATATACAGATTCTTATGAGCATAGAGATGATGGTAAAGCCCAAAAATTCTTCAGAAGATCCGTATGGTGCATCAAGTAGTGCAAGAATAGTTGGAGAAGAGCCTAGCCTAGTACAACACTATGCACAATAAACATAAAATGGATTATCACTTCCAAGTTGGTGATTACTTTTGGCTACATACCAGTAAATATAGTTTAACAAGGGAAGGTAAAAAACTTAAGTCAACCATTATGGCCAATTTACTATTTTGGAAAATATATTGACACTAATGATTTCCACTAAGATCTATCATCGTACATGTAGATATATTCAGTTGTAAATTTGGAGAACTTGAAACTATATGAGCTTCCAATGATCATAGATTTGGATGACAATATTCAAGTTCCCTCCATTAATGATTTTTCTCTTGAGCATATGAACGAGTTGCAAGAATATGTCATTCTGGACAAGAAAATAAGGACTTTGAGATGAGGAAATATAGAATATCTTCGAGTGGGACTCAAGGGAATGAATCCAAGAAAATAATGGTGGATCGAGATAGGGAAATTGAGGGAGAAATACCCTCACCTATTTGTTGAGTAATTCAACTTTTAGTGGTCTAAAAGCCTCCTAGTGGAGAGGATTAATCCAGGAGGATCCAAGATGCCTAAAAATTCAATAGTCCAAAAACATTATGAACAAATTTCCATGTAAAATTCCTCGATGAGAGCATTCCAATGCAACTTAAACGGGCTAAAATGGATTTCATACGAGAAAGTTATTAGATTTTTAATTTTGCAAAAATAAGAAAAAATAAATGACATAGGTGACACATGGAATTTCAAGGGGGTGGCATGTGAAAGGTCATATAAAGGGAATGTGTCATAACTATGTATATTATGAGATAGTATATGCAAGTGATAGGTGGAAAGGTCATACAAGTGACATGGAATTCCATACGATAATGTGGCATTTGAGTTGGAAGGACAATAGGAAAACATGTGGCAAGCTCTAGAAGAGATACATGAAAAAAGTGTAGAATAGGTATATGATGTGACAAGGTTGACAAGGCAGGGCATTGATCATGTTCCAAGAGGATAAATCCCATAGTGACACATCGACCAATCACGTAGGAAAAAATTGGGCTTAATGTAATATCCCAAATCTGGAACAACTAGCAAGGCATGATTGGAAAATGCATTTTCTAGTAATGGCTGCTACAAGAATTGAAACCAAGACCTGGATCCCTTAGAAAAACGTGTCAAAGTGCTAAATCCAAGAGGAGGCTCCAAAGAAATCCTTCTAAGGGGTTAAACAGGTCTCCCACACTTAGATGTCCTCAAAAAGTGCTCGATGAGAGGGGCTGCAACAATAGATGCACAAGAGCTGGAATGACAGTGTTATTTTAAAACCATGAACTCATGAAGATCTGAATAGCCAAAAATTTTGTTATAGCAGTAGAAAGAGTACAATGTCTTGAGGAAACATCCACTCAAGAAAGGAAATGCAAGCCTCAACAATACATGTACAAGAAATGAAAGAACACTGCTACATATATGAAACCCTTGGCTATGACAACATAGTCTATAAAGGAGAACTGCTGCAAAATAGTGTCAATACAAAAATATGACAATATACAGCTCAAATCCAATAGGGGAGCAAGGCTCTAACCCTTAGAAACAACAATACATCAATTCTACGAAGGATTGGATGAAATATACAAAATGGACAAAATGCTAGAGTTGCTAGGTAGAAGCTGCAACTCAAATCTAGAACTGAATAGAGAAGGATGAAGATGATGAAAAATCTAAAGTATACCTCCTACAATGGATCTCCTAAGTGGAAGGTTGATCCTTACACTTGAGATCTCACCCTCCAATCAACATTGCAAACCCTCACTGCAAGTGCACTATGAAAATAACACAGTCTAAGAGGGTAACTACGCTATAGGTGGAATTGAATGATTTGGCCAAGTGCCAAGATCTTCAATACGCTATAATAGCTTCCAAACTGATCCTCCAAAGGAAAGGAAGACTCCTCCTTCTAAAAACAAGTGGTGGAAGAGGTGTTGTAATCCCTCACTGCAACACCCTGCAACACAACATTATGCTGTTGCAGCAATAATGTTGTCCTGGAGGAGGATGCTTGGCCTCAATCGTGGATGTGAGGAAAATCAGTATAACTCCTTCAAGAGGATTCTCAAGAAAGGATAAGGATTCCTAAGCAGGAAATCCTTGTGCTAAGCAGCATAGCAACTCAGCTGAACAGTCGGGACTGCAAATAGTCTAAGTAGACAAGAAATCTATAATCATATGCATGAGAAACAATGGCTGCCTTGCCCTCCTTTTAAACACATGAGAGCTCCCTATCCATTGGTCCCACTCTATTAGGGTTTCCTCCTTCAAGGAATATTCCCTCCTCTTTCTTTGCGCTGTCCCATAGGATGCTTTCCATCTCATACCTCTGTGTTGTTTGACTTGGTCAAACTTGACCTAGCCTCTTTGAAAATGTCTCCTTTCACACATGAGGGTGTGAAATCTTGTTCCAAGTCTTATCCCTTTCCATAATAGAGGGATTTTATCCGTGTTTTGATTATGAATGGGCCTTCTCACCCAATTATTCAACTCCTAAGTGAAAATAGCAAAGTTAATATTCCAATTTATTGCGGAAAAATTTGGAACTCAAGCAACTGCAATGAAAGAAAGGAGGAGTTTTCCCCCAAGGCATGGAGACTGAAAATTATTGGGAAAACATCTTCCCCAAGCAATCATCCAAACAAAATGAGCCACCTCCCAACAAGGAAACTCCTGAACATCTCCTTCCACCTCAAGCTCTGGAAATGAAGGTGGGATGAAAATATGAACATGGTAAGCCTCATAGCCTACCCCAAGCTATCCCTCTCTCCACTCATGATAAGTGTACAGTGTGTGTTGATCCTGGGCTACATGAGTATTTCCCTCAAATGGAAAAGTGAATAAAAATCCTCCAAAGAGTTCTCCTCCAACAATGAAGAACAAGCTGACCCAAACTATTCCATCCATGATGAATAGGACAGGATCATCATAGAGTATCCCAATGAGAAGTTTGCTACAAGTTTTACATGATGGTGCATGATACAAACAATATCTCAAGAGGACACAACGCAGTTTCATCCACTGCAATCTCAGAAAGTAACATGGCAAGCAACATACAGAATTCATCACATCTACTAATGAATAGTAAATGGCTAAATGTAACAACAACACATAATCAAGTACTTGCCCATGGCTATACAATGGATGGCTATCAAACTCATGACCCACCGAAAAAGAGAACAAATGTGTGGCTGTGGTGGCCATATCTCCTCCCATGCTCCCATTAGAACATGTAGTGCAGAAAATGTGGGAATTTTCTCCCCTCAAGGAAATATCCAACTCATGTGTCAAACTCCCAATCATGCTTCTCATACAAATAAGATCCATATCAGCAGATGAAGTCATGATCAGAAATAAAATGAAGAAAATGCCGAAGGTTTCATGTGGTGCAAGAAGGTACCAACCACTTTCCCAATAGTGATAACGCAGTTTTCCAAACTACTGCTTCAGAAAATCACATGGCAAGTTGTTTTGTGTTACATGGATAATTATGTATGTCACGATATCTACTGATAAATAGCAAATGGCTGAGTATATCAACTGATCATACATGAAAGAAAACACTTGCCCAAGGCCATATAAAATATTTCTGCCTCCATCATATAGATTGGCCCAACAATGATCATGGAGAAATGTGACAAGCTTGCCCCCTTGTGAAGTAATGCACTCCATAGTAATGGTAAGAGTATGAAAATCAATGAATTTATAGACAAAATTCTTACCATATTCTGGAAGTAAGATGGTACATGGATCCATGAGTGAGTCCTTCATAGTGTTTTGGCATCCTATGAAGAAGAATGAACCATGTGCTGTAAGAAGATAATCCTCCTCATGCTTGGAAACCCAAGTCAAGAATAATATGTCATAGTGATAGATGTCTCTATCCACTACTCTCTCATCATCACCTCCTCCTTGTTCACCAAGTGTATCCAATGTGAAGTGATCCTAGGGACACTCCATCCATAAGTCTCTGCTCCCAAGTGACAGTGCTGTGAGCTCATGTAAATAAGCTCCTGTCAATACAAAGCTCTGTTCTTTGACATGCTCCTTGTCAAATACTCCTCTAGTGATGCTGCAAGACATAAGAAGTTCCTCCGAAGGTGGAAGTACCTCTATATCATCAAAATAAAAGGAGATAATTCCATCTCCTCCTCCTGCAACATAATGCAAAGTGTGAGAGAAAATCTGCTCTTGCTCTCCCAAGAAAAAACAAAGCAACCAAATATTTTGCTACCTCCCCATACTTTCATCATACAACTCATGTGATGAAGACACAATGAATGATATGAGTATAAAATCAACACCATGCATTCATAATCTATGCTTCCCAATGATGCAAGTATCCTTCAATCTCTCCTCCATCCTCCTACTCTTAAGAAGAGTGTATGCCAAGTGATGGCCAAACTCCTTGAAGAGTAACGAGCGCAACCAAGCCTCCTACTGCCCGATGTCATAGATCTGCAAGTAGCCTCCCAAATCCTTGCTCATCAACCATATCCACTCAATCACTTGTGGATGTATTCTCCTTCTCTTCATCTTGGTACTCCTCCTATGAGGGCTACCATCCTCCCAAACCAAATTTCTGTCATTGCACTTCAGGGGATTTTGAAGTGCAATTTTCTCAAGGATCAATGAGACCCTATAAGGACCCAAATAGATGGTAGGCAAAAACCTCCCATCATGATGTGTGTGGCTCAAGGAATGTCCAACACAAGCATGAGAGATGTTATCCATCCTAAGATTTCCTCCATATTCTATCTGCTCCTGTGAGAAAGGAAGAAAATCTTTGCACTCCATGGTGTGTTGAAGTGCACCTCTAATGAGATCTCTCCTTGAGACCTCCCTCTCAACAATAGTCTTCCAAAACCAATGAGGTCTTGGATTTGCTGAAAGTAGAAATTCCTCTTTGAGCTGAGAGGAGCTCATTGAGAAAGTGTCATCTTGAAATGAGAAAGGGTTTCTCACTCCAATATGTCTACGATCTTCCTTCAAGTCTTCAAACCCCAACCTCAAATGTGATATGAAATCCAACAATGGCTCATGAGGATTATGGTTTATTTCCTCCTTGAATGTTTCCATGTTGCACAGCGCAGTGCAACCAAGCTGCTCTATAGTAGCAATGGGATTTGACCCTTGGTCATGTAAAAGTAAATCTCCACAATTATCAAAAGAATTTTCTGCAACAATAGAGTGTGGAAATATTTTCATACCTTGATGATGTTTGGGAACTTCTTGTAGGGCTGCAAGAGTTCCTTCCTCTAAAGTGTTGGCTGCCCCAATTTTTGGTGCATGTAGCTACTCCTCTACAAGTGTGACAGTGTTAGGACAAAGCTCCTCCAGTAGTGTGAGCTTTTCCTCGTTTGTTCTTTCTCCATCAAAGGTTTTGATCAACCTCTGAGTGAACTCTACAAAAAATTTTACCCTTGCATTTCTCAAGTGGTTGCACCACCAAACATAGGCTTCACTCTCCAAGTGCAGCACTGAGATTTCAACATCTTCTTCCCCTGCTACAGGATGTAGTAGGAAAAATTCCTCCAACTTTCTCACCAAAGTTCTTACTGTAGATAACCCATCAAAAGTAGACAACAAAAATGTATTGCCTTTGATTTCTCTTCTACTCTAGGGTCTCTTCTCTTCCTTCAACTAGATGAAATGAGGGAAAGCTAGAGTCTCCTTGAAGGCTCTAGGTTGAGATTTGTACTCAACAAGGTAATCACTTAGAATATGATAATCGAAGTGTCCTTCATGCTTGTCTTCTTCTTGATGAGAATAGGAAATGCATGGTCCTTCCTCTTCTTCTTCTTCAATATTCTTTACCTCCTTGGAGAGGTTCTCTTTGGATCTAAATACTGATGAGAGTAATCTCATATTCTTCATAATTCTGATCTTCTTGGGATAATACTCACAGTCTGAGCCAAGAAAGTTTCTATGATACTAATGTAATATCCCAAATCTAGAACAGCTAGCAAGGCATAACTGGAAAATTCATTTTCCAGTAATGGCTACTACAGGAATTGAAACCAAGACCTGGATCCCTTATAAAAATGTGCATAAGTGCTAAATCCAAGAGGAGGCTCCAAATAAATCCTTCTAAGGGTTTAAACATGTCTCCCACACTTAAATGTCCTCAAAAAGTACTCGATGAGAGGGGCTGCAACAATAGATGCACAAAAGCTAGAATGACAACGTTATTTTACAACCATGAACTCATGAAGATATTAATAGCCAAAAAATGTTGCTATAACAGTAGAAAGAGTACAATGTCTTGAGGAAACATCCACTCAAGAAAGGAAATGCATGCCTCAACAATACATGTACAAGAAATGAAAGAACACTGCTACATATATGAAACCCTTGGCTATGGTAGTGCAGTCTATAAAGGAGAACTGCTGAAAAATAGTGTCAATAAAAAAATATGACAATATATAGCTCAAATACAATAGGGGAGCAAGGCTCTAACCCTTAGAAACAATAATACATCAATCCTTCAAAGGATTGGCTAAAATATATAAAATGGAAAAAATGTCAGAGTTGTTGGGTAGCAGCTGCAACTCAAAGCTGGAACTGAATAGAGAAGGCTGAAGATGATGACCAATATGAAGTAGACCTCCTCCAATGGATCTCCTAAGTGGAAGTATGATCCTTACACTTGAGATCTCACCCTCCAATCAACATTGCAATCCCTCAATGCAAGTGCACTATGAAAATAACACATTCTAAGAGGGTAACTGTGCTATACGTGGAATCGAATGATTTGGCCAAGTGCCAAGATATGCAATAAGCTCTGATAGCTTCCAAACTAATCCTAAAAAGTAAAGGAAGACTCCTCCTCTGAAAAAAAAGTGGTGGAAGAGGTGTTGTAATCCCTCATTGCAACACCTTGCAGCAGAACATTATGTTGTTGCAGCAATAACACTGTCCTGGAGGAGAATGCTTGACCTCAAGCCTAGATTTGAGGAAAATCATTACAACTCCTTCAAGAGGATTCTCAAGAAAGGAGAAGGGTTCCTAAGCAGGAAATCCTTGTGCTAAGCAGCACAACAACTCAGTTGAATAGCTGAGACTGCAAATAGTCTAAGTAGACAAGAAATCTATAATCATATGTGTGAGAAACAATGGCTGCCTTGCCCTCCTTTTAAACACATGAGAGCTCCCTCTCCATGGGTCCCACTCTATTAGGGTTTCCTCCTTCAAGGAATATTCCCTCCTCTTTCTCTGCGCTGTCCCATAGGATGCTTTCCACCTCATACCTCTACGCTGTTTGATTTGGTCAAACTTGACCTAGCCTCTTTGAAAATGTCTCCTTTCACACATGAGGGTGTGAAATCTAGTTCCAAGGCTGATCCCTTTCCAAACTAGAGGGATTTTATCCATGTTTTTATTATGAATGGGCCTTCTCACCCAATTATTCAACTCCTAAGTGAAAATAGCAAAATTAATATTCCAATTTATTGTGGGAAAAATTTGGAATATTACACTTAACTACCACGAAATGTATAGATGGGGAATCCAACCCATGAACTCGTGGAAGTAGACACAAAAAACTCACTAATAGACCAAAAAATAGTCATTGGAATAAAAATAAGTAACATCATATTTAACATTTTTTTTAAAAAGGTGTGATATAAGGGAAGGTCGAATACTCGACCCAACAACCTCCTGTAATTAATGTTTTATGTTACCTCTTCCAACCAATACACCTATAATGTGTTATAAAACAGTAACCAATGAAGAACATGGGCCAATTTTGATTGGGGCACATGTCATTTTTTGTATTAAAAAGTATTCAATATAGTTGGTTCGATCTACAACCTCTACGGGCTCGAACCGGAGGTTGTAAACCCCATATATATATATATATATATCAAAAGGTTTGTTATTAGACCACAACATTGTGGTTTTAAAGAAAATTCCAAGCCCTTATATATTTTGTGTGTTTATCACTTTGTATGTGATAATGAACTCTTTTTATGCCCTTTTGGAGATCAGCGAAAGGAGAGAGTGTTGTGTATGATTATTAGAACGATTTGTAGAAAAAATAGAGAGCCATCTTATTAGATCGAGAAATTTGATATAATTTTGTTATTTTTGCATCGTAATTGAATAAGCCACTCCATTAGAAGCGAACCCGAAGACATAGCCCACACTAGGTGCTTTGTTATCAATCTCGTTGTGTTCCTTATATTATATCCTATTTTTTATTTCTATTCAAAACTATTTTAATGATTTTTTTTTCAAGTTTGATATTTCACACTCTATTTAATATGTCAAATCAATGGCTCATAAATCAAATACCTTCATCAATGTGACACTCTTTGCTTTAGATTTGGGTAATCCTGTAATAAATTCCATTGAATGTTCTTCCTAAAGTTGGATTGGTATGATTAATGGTTGAAGGATATTTAGGTTCTTGATCATCTCCACCTTATTTTGTTTTCATACCAGAGATTATGCCATAAAAATTTTCACAACTTCTTTATGACCTTTCCAAAAAATATATTTCTTGATCCTATAGTATTTCTTCAAGAACCAACTTAATCTTTCTCCCACTAGAGAAGTGTGTAATTCGGAAAGGATATTATATTTGAGTTGAGGATTCTTACATAAGTGATCTTGATTTCATAGGAGATCATTTTTCCACACTAAAACTTCTACTACATTGGGTCCCTCTTATATTTGTTGAATGATAATTCATATATTATCATAATGCTCCCATTTTATCCTTGCTTCTTCTACCCAAAAAAATTGTGGATTGGAAATAGCACGTAGTAAAAAAAATCTATCTTACTCTTTCCTTGAGATTGCATCTGCCACATTTTTTTTTCCCTTTTTGTAGATAATTTGAAAGTAATAACCAAATATATTTATAAACCCTTTTTTTTCTCTTCTAAAGATAACCTTTAATCCAAGAAGTAGTTCAGACTATCATGATTTTGTTTTACTTTGAATTTTATTCCTATGATGTATGGATGTCATTTCTTAATTGCATGTTGGTATGAATAACATTTGTTTTTCATAGATGGGTTTGAGATTTTTTTTTCCTTTAATTTTTCTACTTTCAAAGGAAAGGGACCCTCATTCTTGCATCAAAATTTTACCAATAAATTGGCCTGGGGAATCATACTCCACAATGAAGGTTTTTGTAATGTCAAGTGTCACCAATATGTTAGGATATTCTGGCACATAGGAAATATTTAAGTATAACTTGGTCTAGCATAGAGTTAGATAAAGTGTTTTTCTTTACTATGTACATTTATAACTTATAATTCGACGGTCACAATATGTAGTGATCTGATGGTTCAGTCTCTCGGTATTACTGACACTTCATCCATGACTTAACACCCGATTAGTCCATGATCTATATTTAAAGAGCATGGAGGGT
Organism: Pinus albicaulis; assembly: GCA_034641835.2. Lineage (NCBI taxonomy): Eukaryota > Viridiplantae > Streptophyta > Pinopsida > Pinales > Pinaceae > Pinus > Pinus albicaulis. The sequence goes on from JAXQQM020081366.1 coordinate 91,437, forward strand.
CATTTTTCAGTAACTATTTATGAGAGAAGCTTATGTAAATTTTCTTTTTTTATATTAATGAATTTCCTGAAGTGGGCATGTTGGCTCAGGCCATGGACTGTTTCCCTCTTTGAGGGTTTTAACCACGTCAAATACTGGTGTACTGATTTGTCATCTATTTATGAGTGGTGACCTTTGGTGTTTGATGTAAGGAAGTTACCCTATAAATTCCTACATGGTATCAGAGCCATTTTGAGGGCCGCATCCATTGTTGATCCAAATCTGAAGCCGGTTTGACTGAATGTGACTGCTGTTTTCTAGATCTACTATTTGTGACCACTTTTGGGCTAGGAGAACTAATATTTTGTGTCTGCAACATATGTTACAGTGAGGAACCCCTTTTATTTCATGTGAAAAGGTTTCGGATTGCCCAAGTTATGTCATTTTAGATATGGAGGTATAAAGTATCTATTTTGTAGTTAATTTTATTAATCCCTCTATTTATTTAGGTTTATATATTTTTTTTATTTCCGTATCTATGCCCTCTTCTCTATGTATTCTCTTTTCTCTATGCTGTTTGCAATCTCGACAAATCAGAAACAGGAAAACGAGTTTTTTTTGGTACGTATGCTCTTACCCCACGTCTTTGTGCGATCTCGGGAAATGAGAAATAGTGAAAAAATAGATAGTTTCCTGTAAGAGTAACATATAATGTTCTTTCGTAAGGCTTGTAACTTTTTTTTCCCGTATTTTGTGATTTTTTTGAAAGAAAAGGCACACATCGAAGAGCAAAAAAAAAAAAACCTTCCTCCTTTCAAACAATTAAAAAATCCGTTTACTATCTCACTTGGTGTAAAGTTAGTTTATGAGAATAGAGGTCTTGGGTTCAAGTCTCATTCTCAAGCTTATTTTTCTAAAAATCTTTTTGTTAAGTTACTTTTTCTTTTAAATCCCTTTGGCAAGTTGTTGGTTTTAAAAAGAGGGTTTTATTTAAAAGGCACATGTAAAAGTAACATTGTAAAAGTCACTCACTTATTTATAAAAGTGGGTCACTTAAAGTAATTTTTTTAAAAGTGAGCTTATTATATTAAGTTTGGAAAAGGGGGGGGGGGGTGTGGTGGGGTGTTTAAAAAGTAGAACTTCATCGTCAAATTTCAACCTTTCACATAACTATTCAGCGTCTACAACACATTTTTTTTGAAAGGCATAACTTCTTCATTCGGAAGCCATTTTTACAGCCATTTTTTAGAACCAGCTTAATTTTTCATGATCTTTCCATTGAAGCATTTAGTTTCAGCCTTTTCAGCTTCAGTTTTTTTAAGAAAAATGGAAAATGCATGCTCGGTTATTCCTAACAGCACCAATTATTTCCAATGGTATCCTACATTATAGACTTACTTAGAAGTAAAGGGCTTTATATAATAGCCACATGACAAGAAACTAAACCTACCGATGGAGATAAAGCCACTAAATGGGAAAATAAAAGATCAAGATTGAGGATTGATAGGAATGTCCATTGCTCAAGATCTTTGGTTTCATATTGAAGAAATTGACACCCCTAATGCAGCTATGAAAAAGTTAAATAATATTTTTGGCATTCAAAATGAAATTAGGGCCCACTAGCTTGAAAATGAGTTTCTTACTTTGGACCCCAATAATTTCTCCTCTATTGAAGATTTTCTGTCCAAATTCAAGACCCTTAGACTTCTTTTAGAAGGTTGTAAGGTAAAAAACGAATACGATAGCCTTATCTATTCCATTATTTCTAAGATTGGCCCTGCATACTTTGTATTTTTTTCCACCTTCCATTCCACTAGAGAAGCCCTAATTTCTCAGGGAACAACCTACAAGCCCCCCTCTTTTGATGCCTTTTATGATTCTTTGATAAGAGAACAAGAAAAAATCTTACACCTTGGTCTTATTAATACTATAAAATCTTCTAAGAAAACCTTAGCAACCCAGTAACAACCATACCAAAAGAATCCTGAGAAGTAGCATCCTAAAAAGAATGGTCCTAAACCAAAAAAGGGTCTTAAAAAATTTTAGCCGCAAACTGAAAAAGAAACTCAACAAACTGATAAGGCATATATAAAAAAAGTGAAGAATATAGATAAACATTGCAACTTTTGTAATCATGATGGCCACGTATAGTCAAAAAATTTTAAGAATATGGAAGCCTTGGAAGCATTAATGAATAAGGACAACATCATTTTGGAGAACTCTTCAACTTCATCTTCAGGAATGGGAAGTTTTTCTTGTGGTTTTCAAGTATCAATATCTAGTTATGCATTAAATGTATCTTCTTCTTCTCATTCTCATGAGTGCCTCATTGATTCTGGAGCCTCTTACCACATGGCTAAAAATAAAGTCGTGTTTTCTTCTTTAAATGATTGTAGCACCAAAAATATTTATGTTAGTGATTATAGATCTATTATTGTTGTAGGATCTGAAACCATTCATCTAGATAATGGTCAGTTTAATGATGTATTATTTTTTCCTACCTTGTCCTGCAACCTTCTATCTGTTTATCAGATAACTCATTTAGGTGAAGGGAAAATAGTAGAATTCTCACCTAATGATGTTGTAATTAAGGACCTCAAAGATCCTAGACATATTTTATCTACTGGAATTATTGATGATTCCACTAGGTTGTATAAGTTTCACAACTTTGGGTCATCATGTCTTCCCTCCGTTTTTTTTTCTCATAATGATGAAGTGATCAAAATTTGGCATGAGAGATTTGGTTACTTAAACTATCACTCTTTTCAAACTCTATGTAAAGAAAATATGGTGACATGTCTTCCTATGGTATATTACCGAGATCGTGTTTGTTCCGGATGTGTACTTGGAAAACATCATCGTGATAGCTTTGAAAAACATGCCTCTTTGCATGCTTTAGCCCATTTGCAGCTTGTGCATAGTGATTTATGTGGTCCAATTCCTGTTGTTTATTTCTATGGCTACAAATACTTCTTAACTTTCATTAATGATTTTTCTAGATGCACTTGGGTATACTTCTTAAAACCCAAGAGTGAATTTTTTAACATGTTCTTGGCCTTTAAGGCCTTTTTTGAGAAAGAATCTGGACATCAAATTCTTACGTTAAGATCAGACAATGGAGGAGAATATGTTAACAAAAAATTTATCAACTTTTTCACTTAGCATGGCATTCAATTGCAACATACTATTCCATATACTCCACAAACAAATGGTGTAGCTAAAAGGAAGACTCACACCTTAAAAGAAATGGCTAATTGTATGCTTCAATCTAAAGTAATTAGTCTTTATTTTTGGGCAGAAGAAATTAACTGTGAAAATTACATTGTGAATCACACTCCTAATAATATTTTAAGGAATATAACTCCAGAGGTGTTGGAGTAATCACCGCACCTGTATGGAATCTGTAATTCCAACCCTGGCGATCTTGGTTACCAATTTGGAAGTTTACCAAAACCTATGGGTTTTGGCGTAACAACAAACCTCTTTATGGTATCAGAGCTTAGACCCAGGTTCGATTCCACCGAGCTACGTTTGAGGGGGGTGTTGATTCCCCCTAGCTGTATTTGAGGGGGGGTGTTGGAGTAATCACCATACCTCTATGGAATCTGTAATTCCCACCCTGCTGATCCTAGTTACCAGTTTGGAAATTTACCAAAATCTGTGGGTTTTGGTGTAACGGAAAACCTCTTCAAGAAGAAGCCTGGAGCTCAATAAAATCATATGTAAGTCACTTTTGTGCTTTTTGAAGTGAAGCTCAGGCTCATATTCTAGATGAAAAACATAAAGCCTTAGAACCAAAGAGTGAAAAATGCATTTTTGTTGGATATTCTGAAGATGTCAAAGGATATAGAATTATTCAACCAAAATCCAAAAATATAATCATTAGAAGAGAGGTAAAATTTGACGAAAATATATCACCTGCAAGCCTAGTTCGGTAGGTGTTCCACCTCTCTCTATCTCTTCTATTTTTGATAGCATTCCTTCTAGTTTGGATGATGACAACGAAGATGAAAATACTCCTCAACCTCATCAAGGTATTCCTTCAGCTCCACAGCTTCCAAGTTTGGTCTGCTCTACTCGAGATGCAGTAGGTTCTCTGGCAGGTGACCCTGTAGATCAACGTCGTACACATTCTCAGTTCGAAAGAGCCTCTTCCTTAGAATTCGAAAGAGACTCTTCCTTATTGCTCAAGTTCCAGAAAATATTGATTCAGACACCATTCAAGAAGCTTCAGGTCATCCAGATTGGGATGAAGCTATGAATGGAGAATATTGTTCCTTATTGTCAAGCGATACTAGGGATCTTGTTCCTCTTCCAAAGGGAAGAAAACTTGTCAGATGCAAATGGGTTTACAAAGCAAAGTTCAGACTAGATAGAAAAGTGGATAAACATTAAGCTCATCTTGTTGCTAAAGGATTTTCACAATTTGAAGGCATTGAATGTACTAAAACCTTCTCCCCTGTTGCCAAAATTAATTCTATCCACCTTGTTCTTTCCCTTGCTGCCTCCTTTAAAGGGGAAGTCCATTAGATGGATGTTAAATCTGCCTTGTTACATGGAGATTTGCATGAAGAAATCTACATGGAACAACCCCATGTCTTTATCAAAAATGACTATAGCCTTATTTTTTTCCTTAGGAAGTCTCTCTATGGTCTCAAACAAGCTCCTCGGGTTTGGTATGCCAAAATGGATAGATTTCTCTTAGATAATGGCTTTTCTAGGTGTTATTCTGACAACACTGTCTACACCAAGAAAGTGGGTAGCTCATTCATCATCTTTGTTCCTTATGTTGATGATCTTATCCTTAATGGTAGTGATCCCAACCATATAAACCATGTGAAGTCTATCCTCAAAAATAAGTTTGAAATGAAGGACTTAGGACACTTGCATTATTTCCTTAGTCTTCAAGTCTTGCAATCCAAAGAAGGTATTAACATTTCTCAGTCCAAGTATGCTTGTGGTCTTCTACGCCAATTTCACATGGAAGACTGTAAGCCAGGCCCATCTCCCTTCAGTCTAGAGTAAATCTTTTAGTCACTTGTACTACCCTTGGATTTGGTGTTACCTTATACCATCAACTTGTTGGTAAAATTTCGTATCTAACCCATACCTGTCCTAACCTTTCCTTGCCCATTGGTCTTGCTGCTCTGTTTATGCACGAACCTCATGAAAGTCACTGTAAAGTAGCTAATATATTCGAGGTACAGTTCAGTTCGAGATTCATTACAATGAAGGATCATCTCCATTGTTGATTGGTTTCATTGATTCTGATTCGGCTGGTGACCATGATGATTGAAAGTCTACTGCAGGATATGTATTCAATATTGGTTCTGGACCTATTACATGGTCTTTTAAGAAACAAAGTGCCATCTCTCTTTCTTCGATACAAGTAGAGTATCATGGTGAAATTGAAACCAGCAAGGAAGCCACATGGCTTTGTCATATCATGTCTGAATTTGGTCTTCATTAGTAACATCCAACTACACTTTGGTGTGATAATCAGAGTTCCATTGATCTATGAAAAGATCCAGTTTAGCATCAGCGTATGAAACACATTTAGATTCATATACACTTCATCATAAATCTCATTCATGATTATGTTATTGAAGTGCAATATTGTTCAACCAACGATCAATTTGTCAATATCTTTACAAAGGCTCTCACAGAAACGAAGTTTACCAAACTTTGATATATGCTTTCAGTTCAAGAAAGTTATCAATAATGGGGGATAGGATCTAATGCCTCATTCCTGCTCCTATTGTGTCACCTTTGTAAATAATTTAATCCTATCCCGAGTTGTTCTTAAGGGGGGATGTTAGGATATTTTGACACATGGGAAATATTCTCCTTTTGTGTCACCTTTATAAATCCTTGAATTCTATCCCAAGTTGTTCTTAAGGAGGGATGTTAAGATATTCTGACACATAGGAAATAGTTAAGTACAACTTGGTCTAGCGTAGATTTAGGTAAAGTGTGTTTCTTTACTATGTACATTTGTAACATATAATCTGTCAGTAATGATATGTAGTGATCCAATGGTTCACTCTCTCCTCAGTATTTTTCGCACTTGACTCGTGGCTTAACACCCGATTGGTCCATGATCTCTATTTAAAGAGCATGGAGGGTCATTTTTCAGTAACCATTTATGAGAGAAGCTTATGTAAATTTTCATTTTTATATTAATAAATTTCCTAAAGTGGTCCTGTTGGCTCAGGCTGTGGGTTGTTTCCCTCTTTGGGGGTTTCAACCAAGTAAAATACAGGTGTACTAATTTGTGCTCTATTTGTGAGTGGTGAACTTTGGTGTTTGATCTAAGTAAGTTACCTTGTAAATTCCTACACAAGATGGGAGTTGTACACAGCCTCTGTATGTTCTTCAAAAGATTTGGTTCCTTATTTAGTCAAAGAGAATTATTCCTTATTCAATAATTTTGTTCAAGGTGATGCTATTTGACTGTAATTCTTGACAAAATTGTGATACTATCCTTTCAATCCTAAGAATCCTTTGAGTTTCTTCAATGGATTAGGGATTTCCATTCCCTCATAGCTTTGATTTTGCTAAGATCCACCTTAACACCCTTGTGTGATACAATATAACCTGTTGTAGATACTAGAAAACCCTCCAAAATTTTGAGCTCTTTCAAAACATTTGAGCCTCTAATGATCATGTCCTCATTTTGTTTCACTCCATCAAGGTCATTTCATGCTTGGTTATGTACTCCTAAGTATTCAAGATTACTTTGAAAAAATTCTAAGTGTCGGTACTCTTTTCTCTCATAAGCCTAGGGCATATTTTCTTTCATAATGAATTTTTCATCCACAGGCCCAATGCACTTTCCTAGAACAACATATATTTATTTGGTAGACCAATGCACTCCTCAAATCTATTATTGGTGCAATTCCCCGCCTTAGCACATGTGCACTTTTCAGAAACAGCCCCATACACTCACACACTTTTTGGTGCTAGCATATACCTTGAAACTCCGCTCTAGTTGCACGGGTGGAATTTTTATATAAACAAATCAACCCCAAGAGCTCATTACATATTCATTTGTCAAATTGGAGCTTCACACACTTCTGGAGTTGTTGGGCGATTTAATTGTGAGTTAAATCTTTGTCATTAAATGGTCAACTCGAGATTCTTGAACCGATGAGGTATACGAGCACTATATGTAGTAGGTGATTATTTCTCAGAATAGATTAATATAATGCAAGAAACTTGAAACTAATTACAAATAAAATAATGAAAGCAAATGAAAAGCAAGTGCACATGTTCTTTTTCAAGCATGTTCTTTCTCAATCATTTTCTCTCTCAAAGACTAGCTCTACAAAAACCAACAATTCTAATGTAGGCAATGAAATGAAAAAGTAATTTGATCTAGTAGTCTATGAGATTACTAATGTGATATTAGTAGTGTTCCAATCCAATCCAAACATAATGAAATTAAATCAATCTTAACAAAACAACATTAATGAAATAAACATAAAAACATATAATCAAAATAACATAAAATAAACTAAAGTAAACATGCATAAATGAAATAACACAAATAATTACAAAAAAGTAAAATGGTGCACAAGCTTCGGTTGATGGGGGTCCTTTGCTCCTTAGTAAGCACATCAAACTATTATCAAAACTTGGAGATCAAAGTAGCAACATGTATTTTATAAAATGAAGTTGGAGAAATGTCTAGAGATATACAATAACTAAACTCTCTTCCTCTCTATCCTCAGTTTACAAATTTTTTTATTCATATCTTGGATGGAACACCTTTGAATGAAGGATGCACTCCTATTTATACAAAAACTTAAGGTAACTAATCAATACATGTAGATCAACAAATTTTTCCTACATCCACAATTATCTCTTGTGGTTACAACCAATTACCTAAAAATATGAGATACAAATCCTCTCACACATATTTAGGAGACGCATATAAAAACATCCATGATTCCTCTCATTTGAATGTGCTTAGTCAATGATCCAAATCTTCTACAAATACTCCACAAATATTCATGAGTTGAAACTGAAATTCGAATTTGTGGTTGAGTGGCCAAAAAAAACTCTTCTAGAATCTTTAAATATGCTTACAACATCATAAAATGCATCTCACTTTTAGATATATATGAAAACATGCTAATTTCCTAATATTTAATCATAAATGATCTTAAAATACTTAAAATAAATTACTTGGAAAATAATAATGATAAACCCATATGATAATGAAAATGGTATTAATATAGGGTTATGGAGTTGCAGAATATGGTAAATAGCTATGGAATATGGTAAACTTATATAAATGAGGGTGAAAGAGGATGACATTTTGGAAGTCGAACATTTCCCCCCAAATGAAGATGTTGCATGTCGTAATGCAACTTTGCATTGATTCCTTTAATCATAGCTTGATATTCTTGAAATGTTTTTCTTTTATATGAACTTTGGCTTTGTATTTATTTTCTTTCAACTTTGCATCATTATATCATTTGATAAATTTATTCTCTTTTCAAAGTGTACTTTGAAAGACATTTGATTGCAACATATTTTTTATGGTTGGTTCTTGTGTGACAACCAAAACTTTATGAGTATTGGTTCTTGTGTAGCAATATTTTTCTTATTTTTGTTGCATAAAAATACTTGAACACATTGAGAATTCCTTTTTAAGGCCCCATAGTGGTTTCCATCCATTAATGTGCTTATTAATTGACCATTACAAAACATATATAATTTTAGAATCAAAATGAAATAATAGTTGGTTGGGAAATATATGTTGGTCAATAATGTATGAGGAATATGTAATATGGAAAAAAAGGTAATGAATGTTTCCCCTCCCCCAACTAAATATATTTTCAGTTTTTGGAAAATGAGAAAGGGGATATAAATGCGGTGAGGGATTTTCCAAAGCTGCAATTTCATCATTTAGGGAATTACATGATTAAAGATTAGAAAACAACATACATTCACCTACCTGAAAAGTGGACAAGCTATGTATATGAAAGAGTGTGGTTGCTTACGTTGGATCATGGAATGTGAAGTGAAAAAAAACTGATCTAATTCTTCTTTCTATTGGTTTTATGAATACAGGATGAGTCTGATCTGAAATTGGAATATTTATTGCTCGGGAAATTTTACTGCTGATGAACTCTAAATTTGAGTCATTATTTATTTGAACACTACTGCAAGCTGTTGAAATCATATAGTTTTCATTCATTCCTACTCAGTGGCATAATTCTTAATTATGTGAATAGATGTGTCGATGTCGAACATAGAAATAAATTGTTGGATTACCAGCCATTAATGAATTTCATTAACCAAGACAAGACTACTCACCAGTGATGTCAATGAGAGTCAATATTCCTAAGTACATATTACTAGGTATGAATAGATGTGTTGTAGTTGAGTCACCTAGAAGATCTGAAAAACAAGGGAAATTGATGTATTGTCACTGTTTATTAGTGAGAGAACTTGCCATTAAGGCATGCAAGCCTCATGGTACTAGAAATATCTCTAGTCTTGATCCTAGGTGATTTGTCGGAGTTCATGGGTCAAGACATGTTAGAAGGGAGGCCTTAATGAATCCATCATCCAAGGCATGTATAAAATAATAATTTGAAGGACCATAGATGAAATATTTGCATTATGAAACAAGGTTTATTTGAAAAAAAATGAAGAGGAGAATCGGGCGACCCAACATTGTAAGGGAGTTGAATGACTTTATTTTTGGGTTAAGGGTGAATGAAAATGAGGCAGGAAATTATGAAGATTGTAAAGGGAAAATGATTTTTGAAATTTTGTAGGGAGATGGAAATTAATGGATGGACTGTCAGCTTAGAAAGTGGAAAATGAATAAGTTCATAATGACATTAGTGGCATTTAGAAAGGTTTTTTTGGCAGCAATTGACATGGTGGATGTGTTCAAGTTATCAACTTCACGATTTATTTTGGAGCATGATTTTCTTTGGAAAATGTGGTATTTGAAAGCCACCCATGCATAAAGTAGTATTGTTATCATCCTCAACCCTAAAAAAAATTATCACTAATCTGCAATAAAATGTCAGATCTGCAAAAAATCACAAATGGTGCTTAATGAAATAGATTCAAGGGAAAACGAATACATTTTTACCAATTAAAAGTGGTGCATTTTAGACTATCTTTATTTCTATTTACATGTTTTGAGTGCTTTAAAAAGACAAATTAGAGTAAATGCGTGAAAAACATGATTTGATAATTTTATTTCTATTTTCAGGAAGTTTCGAGGTCGATTTTCTACAAAATCCAAAAAAATGACCATTTTGTATTGTCTAAAATGTAGATGAAAAATATTTCATGGCGTAAATATCGACCAAAGCTTTCTAACAACGCTTGAATCGTAAAAAACAAACACCGTATGGGAAGTTTGTGACTATTCTACATTTTTGGCAAAAATGTAGTGAGGGGTGCCACGTGGCAATCGAGAGGGTGCATATGGATACCAAAGTGGGTAGATGACATGGCATGCAGACGTGGTGAGCTGACTATTCAAAGTGACATGGTGGAAAATGGGAAAAATTTGTAACGCTGATCAATTTTATGTTTCCACATGGACTAATGCAATGCATCCAAATCGTAGTGAAATTGTTGCCTAATTAACGATTGTCAAAATTGTAGAATAGTTAACAACTTTTTGCTTTTATTGAATCTGAATTCATGACCTCTCTTTTAAAAATTCAAAGACATACCAATAAACCACAATTTGTATTTATGAAATAGGAGCCATAAAAAATGTTAATTAAATTTAAAAGTATTAATCATTTTACAAATTTGACTAATGAGGCAACAATTTCACAAATGCTTAGAAAAACAAAATTCAAAATTTTTAGAAGAAAATAAGTGTCTAAGGGAAATTTTCAAAACAAAATATTTGATTTATAATTAAACTCATCTTCTTTCCAAAAAGAATGGATCTCACAACCAAGTTATTCTATAAAAATTGGGAAAACCTTGAAGCTACAACTTAGAAATTGTTATTTTTTAATTTTTTTTTTGCATTTAGCTACAAGGTGTGTTACATCAAAATTCGTGGGTTATTTTCTTACAAAATATATATTAGATTTTTCTCAAATTTTGTGGGCATGTTCTCACTTTTCTAATGTTTATGCACACCAAAAATAAACACCATATAATCAAAATTGTTGTAAACTTCAAAAAACAAATTATCACAAACTAAAGATCGGATTGGGCTGAAATTTTGTGGGAATTTTCCTATGATCCTAATGTTTCTACATACCAAAAATTGGATCAATTAAATGCATTGATCTCGAGATATAAGTGAAATGATTTAAGGTGGTGATTCTCATTTTCTTGGAAACCGTGAATCGGATCAAGGCTGAAATTTATAGGGATTGTTCATTAGAATATAATGCACTTCGTGTACAAATATTATGATAACACGGATCCTAGTTTGTGATATATCTTCAGTTTAATTTCTACATTTTGTATTTTGTTTTTTATTTATTTTAATTTGGTTTTCTAAGATAAAAATACAAATTTTTATTTAAGTGATACAAATCAAATTGAATGAAATTTTATTAGCAAACAGAGGCAAATCAATTTGAAGATTGAAGGCAAAAACTAATTTAGGATTTTTTGACATCGTCAACAACTTAAACCATTCCTAAAAAAAATTCAAAGCCATTTATTCGATTTCTACTTTCTTATCTTCTAGGCCGCAACAAGGCATAAGAAGAGAGCATAATTTTAACAATTATTATTGCGTTTTAAAATATAAAAATTAGAAAGCATAGGAAAAAAATCACACATTATATTTTTAGCTCTTCCTCTTTCATGAATGTCCATTTTCCTCATAAATATTCCTGCCAATGGCTAGTGAATGAAGTGGCTCTTATTGCACCATAATTAAATCACAAAACAAAAACAAAATCATGTTTTTATTCACTTATTCTACCCTACTATACCTAAAAAATGAAAAATTTTCTTCAAGTATATTCATATTTTCAATGTAACCATCTACGAATCAAGATCTCTAGCATGCTCATATCCAATTTTGAAAAATATATTTGTATGTCCTCTGGGATATGAGAGACTAGTTGTACTTTTGGTGAAACAATTTGTTGAAGAATGAAGGAATGTTGTGGCCTAGTAACTGCTAGTGCTTGGAACCAATCTTCAATGTAGTCCTTTCTTTCCTAATTCTCTTCATTATTTATCATGTCTTGAATTTTTTTATGTAATTTTCCCTTCATCCTCTAAAGGGTACCAAGGATCTGGAGACAAACATGCTAAAAATTATTCAATTTCGAGCTCAAATGGTTGCTTCTCATTAGTTATAGTCCATTGGATCTCTTGTTCTTTTACTACATCTTGGGATGCAACTCTATCCTTGGTGGCTATTCTGCAACTAGGATAAGGGATTGAGAAGACACTTATAGAGGCATATCATTTTATTCCCAACAAATTATTGAGCATAATTTTAGTTCCTTTGTTGGTCTAGAACTCTTTTTTCATAAATGGATTAGTATTGAGACTCTTACATTATCCAAAAACAATTTAAATTCATGAATCCTATACGATTTTAATAATATTTTAACCGTGCATATAAGAATGAATGCAACAACCATGACATTTTCTAAACTTTCAAAATAAGCACCTATGTATACCTCCCAAACAACAATACCAAAATGTTGGGTGATTTAATTGTGAGTTAAATCCATGTCATTAAATTTCCAACCTGAGTTCGTGAATTGATGAGGTATACATGTGATATATGTATTAGGTGATTATTTCTCAAAATATATTAATCTAATGCAAGAAACTTGAAAGTATTTACAAAGAAAATAATGAAAAAAAATGGAAAACAAGTGCACATGTTCTTTCTCAAACATGTTCTTTCTCAATCACTTTATCTCTCAAATACTATTTCTACGAAAACCAATAATTATAATCTAAGATATGAAATGAAAAAGTAATTTAATCTAGTAGGATATGAGAGTACTAATGTGATATTACTACTACGATATTACTAGTGTGTCAATCCAATCCAAACATAAGGAAATTAAATCAATCTTAATAAAACATCATCAATGAAATAAACATAAAAACATATAGACAAAATAACATAAAAGAAACTAAACTAAACATGCATAAATGAAATAACATAAATATTTACAACAAAGGAAAGAGGTGCGCAAGCCGCGATTGATGGGTGGCCTCCACTCCTCAGCAAACACATCAAACGATTATAAAATATTGGAGATCAAAGCAACAACATGTATTCGATAAAATGAAGTTGGAGAAAGTTCCAAATATATTATAATAATTAAAATCTCTTCTTATCTATCCTCACTTTACAAATTACATTAATCATATCTTGGATGGAACACCTTTGAATGAAGGATAAACTCTTATTTATACAAAAACTTAAGATAAGTAATCAATAAATGTAGATCCACAAATCTCTCCTAGATCCACAATTATATCTTGTGGTTACAACCAATTACCTAAAAATATGAGATACAAATCCTCTCACGCATCTTTAGGAGACATATCAAAAAATCCATGATTCTTCTCCTTTGAATGTGCTTAGTCAATGATCCAAATCTTGTACAAATACTCCAAAAATCTTCATGAGTTGAAATTGAAATTCTAATTTGTGGTTGAGTGACCAAATAAGACTCTTCTAGAATATCCAACTAAGCCTACAACATCATAAAACTCATCCCACTTTTATATATATATGAAAACATGCTATTTTCCTAATATTTAATCATAAATTCTCTTAAAATACTTAAAATAAATGACTTGGAAAATAATAATGATAAACCCATATGATCATGAAAATGGTATTAATGTAGGGTTATGGAGTTGCAGAATATGGTAAGAAGCTATGGAATATGGTAAAATGATAGAAATGAGGGTGAAAGAAGATGACCAATCTCTGACCCGCGAAAGCGCACACATCATGTTCCGGGTAAGTCTATACTTTGTTGCACTTTGAGATTGCACTTGTTATCTATCATTTCAATTTTGTGATTTTGTCTTTTATGTCCCTTCATAGACCGTAAGTGTTCATATTCCTTAACAGTTCAATATATATATATATATATATATATATATATATATATATATATATATATATATATATATATATATATAACTTGCATTCCATTGAGTTCATTTGTGTCTCTCAATGCACCTCCCTCTCACACTTAGTCTATTTTTTTAGCATACCTTGCACTGGTGTCAAACACACAAATATTCCAGCTGAATTATTAGTGCATTGCGTGCTCTTATTTGGTAGACACATCAAACCCTTTTCTCCAACACTTGCACCATGGACCCATCACGTAGGGCCTCTTCTCATTGGCACATAACATGCTTCCATGGCCTTGATCCAAATTCCCTTGCTCCCTAACTATGCTTCATGCATCATCATCAATGCTTTCACTTACCTGGTGCACTATGCACTTCCAATGCCTAGTTAAACCAACTTTTATCTCTAATAATGTGCCATGTTACCAAATCATGTGGTCTCACTTTGATAGTACATTGCACACCCATAGGTGATATATACATCAACTCTTGGCCATCACAAATGTTCCATGTGCCTAATAAGAAAAATCTCTCACCCTAGCATGATGTATGCTTCTAATGATCAGACACACTAACCGTTATTCCTAGACCGTGTGCCTTGTGCTTAACATAGGTTTTTATATCAGCTCTAGTGCATTGCATTCTCTTAGTCCCTAGTGCAATCAAGATCTATCTCTACCCTATGTGCTTGCGCCCAACCTTGGTGCACTATATTTCTATAGTCAATATTTTTCCATAAAATAAATAAGATAGAGTAGGTGTTTTTGGGACTAATTGTGTGCCTTTCCATGAGCGAACTTCAGTTTGAAGGTACTAAAACTGTGGAGCCTATCAGTCTATAATCTTGTACTAACACCATAACTTTATTTACAGGGAAATGACATGCAAGAGAGGCAACTAAAAGCAATATTGAAGGCGTTGTGGACAGTTTGAAATCCAAAGCACCAATCCTAGCAAACACAAGATGCTTCATAGAAAAGTTAGACACCTTGACATGGTAGATTATATTTAAGGATTTTGGTCAAGAAGGAGTTCCCATATGATCTAGATGATAGGGAAGTGTATATCAATATCAAAAGGTCCATATTCCACAAGGTTTATTGTTGATATATAGTGCTACTCTATGCAAAAACAATTGGGTGGATATTGCAGCATAATGATCCTGATAAGTGAAAATGAAGAATATATTACCACATACCAGACCCATGATCTTCATTCATATTATAAGCTTCCAACACTAGAGGAATACTTGAATTTGAAATTCTATGTTTCTTTCTTTTTTCATTATTCTAAAAAGGACATTCTCAAGACATGGTGACAAGGACTGAACAAGTTTTGCTAGAAGCCTGATGGGATTTACAGAACTAAGTCATTAAAGAAAGTATATCAATATATGATGGAAATATGGTATAGGTTGTATGGGTGTGAAAATTTAGAATTATTTTAAGAAGGATGGGTCTATATGGTCTACCCATGTATTTCTTAGGGGAAAAATTTCAATTGGTCTGACCTAATAGCCCAACAATTGCAAAAACAATGTCTCGCAAGGTGAGTAGCTTGAGTTTCATATGTCAACCTACTTTTTAGATGGAATTTGTGCCAAGAATGAATTCCCAGATATAGATGGAAGTGGACCAAACAACAACCTCTTGTCCACATCTACTGCAAGATATTTTCATAAACTAACTATAGGGGGATGTATCTCAAGATAACTATGCAATTCATCGCAATATAATTCAAGATGATATTTGGATTTGAGGCACCTTACATGAGTTATAAGGCCAAGGAAACCATAGTTGAAGTTGCAGACTAGTTGACATCATCTCAGGGTACATTTATTAGGATATTTGAAGCTTATAAGAGTCCACATCTTATACCAAAATTTGTAACATATAAAGTGGTCATGAAAGAGGCTTGTTACCAACTTTGTATAGGATTTTGAAGGATATCAGAGAAATCGAAGAAGTCACCTTGGCCCATTTCACCCTTGAAAATAGGTTCATACAAACTCAATAATTTGAAGGTATAGGCATAAATTGAATAACTTAACCATCTCATATTCGATGATATACCACTCATATTAAAAATCTATGGTCATGGTTAAAAGTCAAATCATCCCTATATTTATCCAAAATTGGTGTGGAGGGCCTCACATAAATGGTATGTGGTTTCAACAAACCCGCACGCCGAAACAAACCATGCTGAGCTGACTTACACATCACGATCACCTGCACGTCAATGCATTATACATCAAGTGATCCTTCCAAGTTAATTCAGCCACATAATTGTACATGTGCCAAAATGACATAATTGGAAGACCCTTAATACTCTATGATTTTGCCAAAGTTTTAAACATAAAAAGTAGGGTTTGATTCAACCATTCATTTATTCTACCGCATGCTACCAATAAATTGAAATAGAAAACTTTTCAACTTGCTGATAATTATTGGTGCTACCTTGGTCTCCTAGCCTACGCACAATACTTAATTTGTCAATTATTTGTAAATCCCCTTCCTTAGTCTCAATTTTTTCTCTATGCATTCAAAATTATAAAATGAAAAAAATTAAAGTTTGCCAATCACAAACTTAATACCATTCCATCATTTGATAGAGAATCAGACATTGATGACACTCGTTGTCCATTTCACTTCTTGTCCATTCAACAACAAGATTTACATGACTATAATGATTCAAATAACCTCTTTTGTCTAGTTAAATTAGGGTTATATCATGCAATGGTTCACTTTGTTTACGAATTTCCTAAATTCATCAGCTTGTTGGGAAATTGTTTTGTTTCTCAAAAGGGTTTGGTAATTTTTTCAAAGGGTAAGAATATTTTTCAAGTTACTCCCAAGTTCATTTGGAATGCCTTCCAATTTCCCTCTACTAATAATTTACAACCATTCTCTGATGAAACCCTGGTTCAATTTTATCAGAATCTACCTCAATCTAATCAGGAAAATAAGTTTAAGGTGATATTACGCTAATGTATCAAGTACCTCAACTAGCCCCTCATTATCATTTAGCCTCATTATTTGAGATTTCTCAACATGTCCTGGATGTCATTCTCTCTATTCTAGGAGAGGACAGTACTGGAGTAGTGAATGAAAAAGCTTTAGGTTTTCTTAGTCTAATGTTACAACTAGATGTTACCCTAGATATATGCACCTACTTGGCTCAATAAATCAATTTCCAGTTTTAAAATTTTCCAAATGTCATTTGTTTTAGATATCATTCAAATAGATTTCATCAATTTATATATATGCATGGTGACAAGTTCAACCATCTAAATTTAAGTATCTGAAATGCACAAAGTCAACTAAAATCAATGGTTGACTGCATGAGTTTAATCATAAAGGAGAAAAATGAGGTAATTTCTCATTATTTGTCCTATGTGGCTCTTACTATTATAAATGATCAAGTTCCTCCTAGAATTTTTCCTAAGGAAAAGGAGAAGTTACAACTTAGCAAGGGCACCAGAGTGGGATATTGGTTCCTTTTTTAAGAGTACACAAAGATACGACTATATGGAGGAGAAGTAGAACCTTATCATCCTCCACTATTCTTGCCAATGAGGATTTTATATCTAGAATTTATAGGACAAAGTTTAAATGTTGATCAAAGAAATTTTGTCTCTAGGCGTAAGGAGTACATTTATAAACTTGAGAAGGACGTGGGACCATTTATTGTTAATAATATAGAGGTTGTTAAACATATAGAAGATATGATGAAAGAGTTTAATTTTGCAAAATATGAAGCTTGGAAATATAATCCTTATTATATTATCTTTGATAGAAGAGTGAATGTTGGCTCAAGGAATTATATTCATGAGAGTAATCTAGAGTTAGAGAGGTTAAAAAATCAAGAGGCTTGGGTTAATAATCCATTTGGTAAACCTTCAACTGAAATCTCATGGGAGAAAGAAATTGTTATTCAAACTCCTGTAATGAAAGAAAAGAGCTTAGAAAGGCCAATCTCAGAGTAATCAAATGTTGATATGGAATATTAGAAAGAAAAAAAGAGGGCCAATATTCAAGAGGAATATTATATTGAAAATATAAATATCAAATTGAGAGAACAACCTTCACAACATTCCGGTTTTGAAATGCGGCTAGAGAATCCTAAATGGATAACTCCTTCCCCCACCTCTTCTGGGATGATAGAGAATCTTGTTAGGAAGATTGCATCTTGAATAGAAAATTTTCAAAAGAGTTATAAGAAAATTATAGATAAGAGCCAAAACACAAGAAAATATATTCCCTCATAGTTTTCAACAAAATCCTCTGCATATTATCAAACAAGATTGATTTCAACAATGGACTTAGAAATAAATCAGCTAAATTTATCATTGTTCCATCCCCTTGTTCAATCAGTACCAGTAGGGCCATATTGCAAAGCCATAAACTTTTCTTTTGATATAAATTAAATTCCCATGTGAGACAAAATCATTCTGCACAAAAAATCTTGAGAAATAATTTATAGTGATATTTCCAAAAGTGCCTTAACAATAACTAAAGAAAAATAATTGCTTGAAAAGGTTACTAACCAGTTGAGGCAAGAAAAGTAAAATTATAGGGCCAAACAAGTCCAATTGGATGAATATAAGAAATTGATAGTCAACTTGGGGATTTATCTAGTTGATAGAGAAATAATTAAGGTTATATTAGAATAATGAAGTAGCAATGAAGTCTTTGAGTAAAAAATTGAATATTCCAAGTTCTAAACATGTCTAGACAACAAATATTTTCCAAGTAGAAAAGGAGACAGAGCAATTCATTGAAAAATTTATAAAAATGAATAGTGAATTCACCAGCTTGCAAAATAAGACTTAGGATTTGGAGCACTCCCTTCAAAGCCATGCATTTGTTCCTCCCATTTTATTTGACCTAGATTCCTAAGATCCTTCAGATAATCTATCCAAATTATTATCTAATCTTAAGATCTTAGAAGTTGAATTGATAAAAACACACGTCAATTTAGCAAAAGAAAGAGAACAGTTAAATATTAAAGAAACACATATTATCTTGGAAAATGAAAGAAACAACAAGTTCATACAGGAAAAGCGGGTTCCTTAGGAATATATTAATAAACTCGAAGAAAAATTGAGGGGAGAGGTTTCCTTGTTGAAAGAAAAATTGTCAGTTTGGGATGAAATTACACAGGAAACACACAAATTCTGGGACTATAATCATATTCCAATTATAAACAGAAATAAATATGAATTAAAATATAATGTCCCAAAAGCTAAGAAAATAATAAAAAATTGAATGGAAAATCTCCAAATTAGCTTAGGGCACTAGACGTGGTTCACAAAGCCTATTTCATTAGAGAAGTCAGAAAGGTTATCAAGAAAAAAATTCTTTGAATCCAAACTTCTAATAGACCAAAAGAAGTTCAAAATGCAGTCTTAGTGTTTAACAATAAATTTGATTAGAGAACAAGAGATGGATATCCCAGCTGTTCGGAACAAAATGGCAAGTTACTTTCTTGGGAGGCTTATTAGAAGGAACTAACAAATAAGACTCAATTTGGAAAGACTCGTGAATTATTATAATATCTAAAGGGCTAAACCATTATCACTTATCTACATCTTGACTTTGAGTGCCCGTGGCTAGTAAAAACCATGTTCGTGGCCAAATTAGATTATACCAAGCATTCCAATTTGTAGATAACTTGTCAAGAAATTGTTGAGTATCCAAATCTGGACAAATAAATCTTGGAAATATGTGAGAGGATGATCACACCTCAAGTGGCAGAAGTAGTGGAACCAAGAACCAAACCATGACATGTCATATTCAAAATTGTCCTGATTTGAATAATTATTTTAGAGGATATCAAATTTCTCTTTGTGAGAAAAATTTTGTATATAAATATTTCTTCAAAATAAGTTAATGTATGATGCAAAAAATATCCCTTAAGATAAGTGCATATTTATTAATGTTACATATTATGGAAAAATACTTATTTCTTATTTTAAGGGGCCTTAATAGGCACTCCATTAATTTCAACACTATAATTTTATCTTTTTCTCTTTGTCACCCTCACTAATTTTCAGCCATGGTTCAAGCATTTGATTCCTCTTGGCCCAAGTAAAAACATTGTTTATCTTATTTATTCTTCATTCCATTTTTAATCATTGAAAGTATGTAACTATGAATAAAAATGGAAATGTGTTGGGTCTTGATTTGTCTTCAATATTAATTCAGCATTAGATGCAAAGGTGGATTGTCTCCGACCATTTATTTATTAAAAAAAAATCTTTAAAATAGTTATTAGTTTTGTGGATGTCCTGGGCACTAGTTCTTTCAGCTAACAACTGTCTCCAGTGAACAACATTTACATCAAGTTTTATTTTAAGGCTCAATATTATATATATGTATATGTATATGTATATGTATATGTATATGTATACATATACATATACATATACATATACATATACATATACATATACATATACATATACATATACATATACATATACATATACATATACATATACATATACATATACATATACATATATACATATATACATATATACATATACATATATATACATATATACATATACATATATATATATATATATATATATATATCTATATATATATATATATATATATATATATATATATATATATATATATATATATATATATATATATATATATATATATATATATATATAGTGTGAGTAGATATCTTATAGCCAATACTTGATGGTTAAGGATCCACATTCCATCGAAATTCGAATCTCGGAAGAATTGAAATGGGACTCTCAGAAAAATCTTTGAGGACTCTGGATATGACATGGTAAGCATATAAACTATGTGAATTATTATATCACCTATGTTCTCTTCAGACACCTATCATAATAAATGTGAATATATGACACATAGATGTGGTTCATCACTGCTACACGTTCTCATCCATTCCATAAATAAAAACACAATTAGTTTTATATGATGAGATTGATGCCCTCATTTCGGAGGATAATTGGATGGTCAAATTTGAATAGTGGGGGGAGAGGGGTGGTCTCATGGAATTATCTAGGGGCACCTCATGACATCAGTCAGAAGGGGGTTGGGCTGCACTATCAAGGTTTTGCCTCCAAGTTCCGCACCTCCCATCGAATGACTACTATCCACCTAGGAAAATAAAAGATATGTAGGGGGTGTTTTAGTACTCAACAACCCAAAATTATATAGTTAATATTAGAAATAATAAATAATGGGAACCCTTTTTAACCTTAGATAAAATACCTTAGTTTTAAATAAAATAAGAAAATTTAAGATGTTTGTCACAAAAAAATGGTTGAACGAGACAATTCCCTTATCGGAACTTTTATATCGAAGTTTAGGCTCAAAATGCTATATTCATAAATAATCTACCTATAGGATTTTTATCTAAATGCATTATTTGGAAAAAAAATTATCAGAAATTTTTCAAAAATTATAGCATGTCTCATAAATGAATCTCCAGTACAAGGCCTCCAATTAAAGTTTCAAATATTTCTAAGCCTGAATAATAAAGCACTTCTTAGTGAATATAATAATCAAAATCCTGACCCCACAATAGTGTCACATGGCATTTAGGAATTTTCATATCGGTACTTTTCATATGAGCACCACATAAAATCATCTGATATTCTGATCCTCTGATCTCTGATATTTCCTATTGTCGATCCTCCGATACTTCGATATCCTCATATCTTTGATCTTCAATATTCCCAAACACTGATCCTCCGATAAATCTCTCCTTTATCTATAGGAACTTACATAATGAAATTCCCATATCAAAACTTCCTATTAGATGTCACTCCTTTAAATCCCCTATATAAAACCTCTGATACAAGACCTCTGATAACACTTCCTGCTTATGTTTATAGCTGTTACATTTTAATAATAATCCTATCATAAGGAAACGATATCACATGTTTCAAAGATGAAACCATATGAATTCTCTGATAAAACCCTCCAATATGATGACATGTAAAAAAGCTGATGTCAACCCATGTTTCATCATTTAATGGCCAAATGTATCAAATTTATAATTTCGAAGTTCTAAATAATTTGGTTATTGTGGCTTCATGTCACCAGATTTTGATCGTAATGACATGAATTTATGTGAAATGAGCTATCTTCTCTAAGGAATTATATAGTTAAGAAATTTTCCACTTATCCCCATGTTTTCTCTCCGCAATCCAGCCCTGTTAACCGAAGCTCAGCGAAAATGTCTAAGGCAGTAAAAGCTAATAAGAAATCCACAAGTCAACAACAATCAGTTCCTCCTCCACATGAGACTACTGAAATTATTCCGCTATTTTCGTACATGGACTGTACTCTAGATGTCAGAACCTCCTCATGGGAAGCTATGTACAAGATATTTTAGGATGAAAAAGACAAGGTAGTGGAGAGAAATGCTAAAGATAATGATTCTACTTCAACCTCTGAGTGAACCTGGAACAATGTTGCTAATTATTTCTTACATAGAATTGCAGCTTGAAAAAAGATATTTCCTTATACAGAAATGATTAAATGGGTCATTGATAATTTAAATATTTTAGAGAGAGTTTTCCTAACTCTAAAACAGATAGTTATTGGGCCATTTACCAGTGAATATTTACACAAAATGTATAAATTTTCATTGCACCAGAAGAAATACAACGAGAAATTTGTGTAGAAACCCATGAGTGAAAATGAGGATCAGTTAGAACCCAACAAGAAAAGGAGAAGAGATCCCAACAAACATAAGCATGAGGATAAGGGTATGTGTAATATTGCTTCTCGTGTCAGAACATTCAATTATATAGCTGCCATGATGTGTAGAATATATGGATATCCTAATACCCATAAATTCTCAGACCAGTGGGTACTATTAATTGATTCTTCCTCAGATGGATGAATTATGGATTAGGGTACTATATTTTCTGATATTATAGGAAACCAAATCCTAAGTTATAGGAAAAATAAATTTTTTTCTTAGAATACTGCTCCCCCATTCTACATGAGTTCCTATATAATGGATGTTATTTATTTCACCTATTATTTTACATCAATGGGATGGAAATGGATCATAGAGGACCCTACACCTAACCATATTCATCATGACATACTTCGGGAATCCAAATTCTAGCCTCATTTATACAAAATGTTCCATGGAGTTATGTTACCTATTGTTACACACTAATTTGTCGCCATGCTCACTTCTTGTCCCTGATCCTGAAGTGCCCCGTGATGGATGTTGTGAAATTTTTCCACCATGAAGAAATATGTAAATAAATCCCTTGAAGACTCAAAGAAAACTTCATTGGAAGATTACTAAAGGAACTTGGCCAAAACCCTAGTTTTCTGGGTCAACGCGTTTCCTAGCTTCATGCTCGCGCTGATGTCATATTGAAATTTTTAAGTTAGTGCTACCAACTCGCTTATTTCTTGGAAAATGACGATGATCCCTTTCTGGCAGTGTTTCCTCAAATGGAGGAGAAGCTTCGACCTATATAAGTTATAGGGTAGTGAGTTTCTTATTAAACAGTGGTGATATAGTTGTGCTCTATGATTTTAGAGCTTTGACCTCATACATTGGGGTTTATCCATTAGAAAGTGGAACTTCATCCTCCTTTCACAGGTCTCAACCTCTTCTCCCTTTCTATAGATTAGTCCCAATCCTTCCACTACTGGTTGGTCATTGTTGGGTTAGTCTGAACTCTCATTCCCTTTACATTCTTGCACTGTGATAATGCCTAAGTTTTTTGGGAGACGGCATGCTTTAGAGCTTCGGTGAAGGACTCGTATTTTCACCAAAGGGATGCCTCCAACATCAAGGCCTAGGTTGTAAGATCTTCCTTTCACATTTATCAATAAAACATCTGATTTTTTCATTCTATATTTGTCTAATATTTTAAGCAAATATTATGGTACTCCTTGATATGCTAGATAGCTAATTTTTATGATTATTATGCATTGGATTACATTTGTTTTTGCCTCTTGATCACCCACAGGTATTTGTGTACCACCAATAGCAAGGTGTGAGCCTAAAAGGATCGTGGATCAAGTTCATCATCAACGTGTTCAAACATAACATCAGGAAAAAGGTATCTCTACCTATTTTCTTGTTTCATTTTGAATATTAGATAAGAAATATTTGCATTAGAAAGTATCTCAAGTTGATAGACGCGCTCTAGGGCTAGAGAGATCACCTCTGTCCTTGCTGAACATAGGATCCAACCTGAGGTCCCAATTGGGCCTATTTGTACTAAAAAATCTACTGATATTGAGCACCAGACTAAGGCCTAGGTTGGGGCTGCTGGTACTGACCATGAGGGAGTGACTGGTACTGAGTACCATGTTGATCCAGAGTGAGATTCAGACCATTTTGGGTGTAAGGACCAAACTAAGGGTTAGTCATAATAACACTTGTGGGAAGTTGGGGCTGTTGGACATACTTCCAAGAGGTGCTTTCTCAAGGAACATACTGATATTGTACGTTCAGTTGTTGAACATACTAATGAGGGATTTTAGGTTCTTTAACATATTAATATGGTACGTTCGGTTGCTAAAGGGGCTGTTGAACCTAAGAATAATAAGTGTGGGGTGGGACAACCTAATGCTAGTATAAGTGGGACGTGGTCTTCACAACCGATGAACATTTTCATAACGCCATTCCTTTGAGTGGTCAACCTACTTCAGCCACATTAGTCTTTCACCAACCCCACACTTAGTATTATGAGGTTCAGTAGCCCCTTCAGCAAATGAATGTACCATATTCGTATGTTCAGCAACCTAACATCCCTCATCAGTATGTTCAATAGCCGAACATACAATATCAATATGTTCCTCGACCAAGCACCTCTCAACAATATGTAAAACAACCCAAGATTCTCGTAGGTGCTGTTATGACTAACCCTCATTTTGGTTCTTACACCCAAACTAGTCTGAATCTCACTCTGGGTCAACATGGTACTCAATAACAATCACTTCCTCCATTAGAGAATTTTTAAGGTCTAAAATGGGACTCCTAAGGAAAATGTAAAACTAAAATTAAATTTATAAGAACCAATAGGATTCAAGATGATGATGTCAACCATGGGGGATGATTAACCATTTTTGGGGTAAAAAGGTAAAAAAATTAAAAAATAATAAAACAATAAAACTACTTTTTCAAGTTATCTCCCTAAGTATTACTCAAATTTCGAGCACGAGTACTCGTTCGATGCAAAATTTAATTTCTCATCTCAAGAGTACCGATGTTGGATACTTTTTATAGATTCTGTTAGATGAAAAATGAGAAATACATGAAAAAACGTGATTGAAATCATGTTTTTCATTTATTTCTCATTTTACGTGTAGTAGTGTCCATAAAAAATATTCAATATGGGTACTTCTTGGATGTGGAATCAAATTATGCATCCAACAAGTGTTCACACTCGAAATTGGAGTAAACCCATAGGGAGATAACTTGAAAATATGAGTTGGAAAAGTAGTTTTTTTCTTTTTTCCCTCTAAAATTTGATGATGTAATCTAATCTTATTTTATTATTTCCACTATTATGTTATAATTTCCTTAGGAGGCCCATTTTAGACCTCAAAATTCCCCTAATGATAGTCGGTACCAGCAACCCCAACCTGGGCCTCGATCTGGTGCTCAATATCAATAGATTCTTCAGTACCAACGTGCCCAATTGGGACCTTAGGCTGGACTGTATGCTCAGCAAGGACCACAGACTGGACCTCATGTTCAGCAGGGACCATAGGATGGACCCTATATCCAACAATGTCCATGACCTCAAATCCAGTAGGGGATTTATCAATAACCCCATCAAGGTCCCTATGTTCAGCAACAACTACAACAAGGTCCTTACCAGCAATGGGGGAAATATGCATCTTCATGACAAAATCTGCGCTATTGGGGTCAAAATCCATATCAACTAGGTTGGAACCCCCAACAGTTTTCTCCTCATCATCCTCGCCTACTATTTTTGGCTATGTTGGAACTACCGGATGTGTCAAAGCTTACAAATGACCCCATCCAACATTAGTTGCATTGGCTGCTAGTTCCCACCAAAATATCAGCATATTGTCCTAAATTTTAATTCAAGTCTAGGGAAGACCCCCAAACCCATGCCATGACATACAACTTGTGGTTCTCTTCTAATTCTTGGGTCGAAAATTCCATTAATTTTTCATCTTTTCCAGTGTACTTTGAGCGCTATTGCGTTCAAGTGGGATATTGAGCTCCCTCGAGACGTTTTCTTTAATTTCAACTCTTTGGCTATTCCTTTCCACACTCACTTCTAGTTACCCATCCGATATGAAACCGACACCCACCTCCTCACTTCTTTGAAGCAGTAAAATTCTACTCACATTTCGGATCACATTCACGAATGGTGGCATCACCGTCACCTCATAAAATTCGAGATCCCCGATCAACTATTAACTAAATGGTTTACAAGATAATTCATTCCTAGGATTGTTAAAGATCTTGCCATGGATGGATGTATCATGGAAGAGGAAGTCATTACCATATCCCAATACTTCTATTTGGTTTATTCCCAATTCAGAACTCTATATGAGATCTTGCCTAATGCGTTGTGACCTTCAACTAATCCGGCATCATATCACTCTCTTGATATGCCTCCGATTGATGGCGCTATCGGGGAAGTGCCTCATGCTAATAGTAGTGCACCTAAAAATTATTTGAAGACTAATTCCACTACTGTCTCTGCGCCCTCCACTCCTTCCAATAACCAAAATAATCATGGTAAAACCTCTAAGGTAAATTTTGTCCAATATATCGCAATAAACAAATCCTCGAAAGGTAAGAAAAAGGGTAAAGGAAAATACAAATCTGACAACCCTAAACACGATTCAAAAAATTCATCTGTTGATGATTATTCTACGCGCAAGCCTAAATATCCTTGTCTAATATGTGATGATGATCATTATACCAACGATTTTCCTCAACATGCCGAAGTTTCTCGTCTTCTGAAAGGCATCCCTAGGACTTCGACTGACTTGAAAGAGCCTTTCCCTTATCAACAGACACAAATCATAGATCAATCCCAATCATCTGGAAACTATCAAGCTTTCAAAGCTGGCATGGAACTTATCTCTATTACCATGAGATCAAAATACTACCCCAATCCATCCAAGGCTCCTGTGGAACATAAAGTTACAGATCACCCTTCCTCTTCCATGCCTCCTACTTATGGTCCTCTCTAGATTGAGAGACCTAGTAGTGAATCCATCGTTTCACCACCCCCAAAAGGTGTTCTTCCAAAATCTTTCTATTATCCGAATGTGAGAATTGTGCAACACTGCAATATTGTATAGGAAATAGCTCAAGCACCTTCGGCTATTTCGGCTATGGATTTCCTTCAGTCATGTCCATCACAATGGAAGGCACTACTTTCTGCTATTAGAGGGATTGATCCCGTAGATTATAATATTATTACTTTTGATCTTGATAACTTTGTTCCTCGCCTCCCATATTAGGTGGATTTTCTGATTCAAGTTATCGTGATGGAAAAAAAAATACATAGGATTGTTGTTGTTGAAGGTGCTTCGACCTACATCATGTCCGTCGCTTATTGGAAATCCTTCAACTCTCCTCTGTTGATTCAGTACCCAAACACTTTGGAAGCTTTTGACGATAGATATTCTCAGTCGTATGGTATTCTCAAATCATTTCACATCCTTTTGGAGAGAAAAACGGTGAATTTAGAAGTCGAGGTGAAAGATGCCAACTTGAAATATAATCTCCTTCTTGGATGAAGTTGGACCCATGCTATGGTTTGAGTGGTCTCCACCCTTTTTCCTGCCCTCAGTTTTCCTCATTAGGGAAAAATCGTGACTGTCAATCAGTTAGATTTATTTTCCTCTAATTCTTCATTAGGAAACATCCCATATGTTGGGAATATCACTACCCCCTATGAGAACATCGGCCTGGGTCTATTAAAAAACTCGTCCCTTATGGTAATTTATCCACTCCTGCCTATGAATTTTGCCACTATCAATATGATATCGTCTGGTCATGATCCATGGATTGTTCCCAATTCCGACCAGCTTGAAATTTTTTGTGACGTTATAACTTTGATCCCCACAAAACAAATGTATGAGAGTATTTTCATGGCTTCTCAGGCTGCTTCTGGAACCAACGATTGATTGGCTTCTTCTCGAGACACTTATGCACAGTCTCCTTAGTTTGGTTCTTGGGAATTTAATGATCCCTTGAATGATACTTTCCCCACCGATGAAAGAATCATGGAGTCAATGTCTCTCAAAGAAACCACATGGGATGATGGACATCATCGTTCCTCGTTTCTCCCAACCCTAGGTGACATCTCCACCTGTATGGCATCCCATGCTACATCTGTATCGACTGGCCCATTTCCAATTTTGATTCATGAAGTGTTGCCTAAAGGGAACATGGGAAATACTACTCCAATCATTCTGATTGACATCTCTGTCAAACCAGGGATTGTCAAGAATTTTCATATTGGTGCATCTAGTTCTCTAGATGAGATTAAGATCTACACCGAGCATTTCTAGGAATTCTGTGATGTATTTGTGTGGTCATACAAAGAGATTCCTAGATTGATCCGAGTTGTTATCACTAAAATAAGGTTGATGGGCTGCTTCAATAGTCAATCTAGAGTAATTGTTTCAAACCAGTTTTGGTTGGAACATAGCCTTTCTAACCTGAGAGGGCTCTCTCAAGGAAATGTATGATATTCAATAGATAATTCTTGGAACAAATATGGCTAAATCTTGAGTGTGTTATGAATACTTTTTATATGCGGGTGAAGGATGTAAATTAATGGATACCATTAGGCATGGAGTCAGAGGGAACTCAATTACATGGAAAAGCATCTAATATGGAATTTGAGGCATGTGTGTATTCTCATTAAAATACAACTTGAATAGTAAAAAATATGAATATAGGAAGTGGGAGCATGATTAAATGTGAATTCCAAGTGATTACACATAAATAAAATTGAATAAACATCAAATAGATAAATAAGGAAAAAACATATGAGAACACATGATGAAACTCAGGTCTGAGAGAATATTTTTGCAACTGTCTATTACTGAATGTAAAAAATTACAAAAGTAGCTTCTAGCATGACATCAATAAACATTCTATAATCCTCTCATATAACTATTTATAGAGTGAGGAATAATATGAATGATTTTCCATCTTGCTAGCTTTGAATTCCTGCCTCAGACACCTATTTCAAATAGGATTACATCACTTAGAGACTTCCAAGGGATATTCTATGTTTGGCATATTTTGAATACAAAAATGACTCTTCTTTCATTAAATAGTTCAACCATAACCATTTAATAACTCTTATAAAATGAAACCAAATAATTTGTTGAGTTTACTAGATTGTTGATGTGTCATTATGCCACGTGGATGCTGAGTTGGAACTCTTCCAAGTCGAATTTTACATTTTTTACATAAATCGGGTTAGTGAAAATTCTGAAACATGGGCCTCAAAGATGAGTGCATTATTTCCAAAAAATAATGGGTTTGCAAAAATGGAGAGAGGTTTTTGTATATGGTATTGTGCTGAAGAAAAACCTCCTTCAGAGTTCCAAAAAACAATTTCATTTGGCCAGAAATTGAAGTTGAAGTTGACTACTAAAATAGTCATGTACAGGAAAATTTAGGAGAGTTCGTAGCAGAGAGTACGTATTGTTTTCCATTTGGAAATTTATGCAACCATTTTGAATTATTTTCCAATTGTAGGATCTTCATAAGGAAAAAACACTTAAATAAATGCCTTTACCCACTCCTATTATGACAAATTTTGGAAATTATAACATAAATTAGTCTTTAGCGAGTTCGTAGTGAAAACTCGACGTCAAGCTTGGATTACACTACAAAATTGCCCGATATTCTCCATATTTTAAAATTTTGACTTATTTCCTCCAAAAACTATCCATAGCTATGTGAAATGATGAGATGGAGCATCATAAGGAAATTTTTTTCAAAATATGTTTTACCCTCCTCAAGGGGCAGCAGGTTCATCCTCAATAGGTTCATTCACCACTATCACTTTCAAGCCTTTTTTCTTTAGCTCTGTCTGCACCATCCCCATTGAACCAAAAAATTTGTCTGAGGTGGCAATGACCATGACCTAGTGATGAACAACCATAATGGAAACTAGGCTTTACTTGGAATTTTAGGATGTAATGTTATGTTTGATGATGTGGCAAAAATAATGAGCTAGTAGCCTAATCACCCTCCTTTCTAAGTGTCCTGACCAGCATGTGTCTCTACTGATACACTTCAGCATCTCCTAATGAGTCATGTGCTCCCAAAAAAACACAAAATGCTAGAAAAACACCAAAATTTCCCCTTGCTGAAAAAACAGAGAATTGAAGGCAAGCTCGTATCGAATTTTCACTGTTTTACATTGATTTCGCTATGAACTTGTGTAGAAGTGCCAAATTTACATGAAATGGCCAATTTCACTTATGCGCGAGATATGTTTGGGATTTTTATTTGAAATTAACACCTATCACCTTAATGATGACCTTTAAGACCCCCACATATGTACATTTTTTCAAAATTAATGAACTTCATGACCTTATTTCACCCTAATGACCTAACCTAACTTACTAAGACCAACCTAGACAAACGTAGTTGTTATCAAGGATAACACGAGTATTGTTGTGCACGAAATTACTACATATCCCTACTCGAAGCTCATTTGCCAAAGACTTCATCCTATGCACCCAAGAAAGGATGTTTCCATAAATGGTGAAGTTGAAAAAATTCTCAAAGCCAGTTTTATTTATCCTATACCATTGACACATTGGGTCTCAAATATAGTTCCCATCACTAAGTAAAAAAAGGAGCATTCGAGTTTTAATCTATTACCATGATATCAATCAAGCACGTCCTAAGTATAATCACCCCACTCCTTTTATTGTCCATATCATTGATGAATGTGCCAATAGTGATATTTTTTCCTTTATGGATGGTTTTTCTGGCTATAACCATATTAACATTGCTCTAGTTGATCAGCACAAAACCACGTTTATCTATCCATGGGGGAAATTTTCCTACAAAAATCTCCCGTTTGGCTTGAATAATGTCAGGGCCACCTTCCAACGAGCTATGTCATATGCTTTTCATGACATCAAGCACATAGTTCATCATATCTTGATGACCTTCCTGCTCATTTTGGGAAATGTCGAGATCACCCGGAACACCTCCGAGCCATCTTTCTTCCCTATTGACACTATAATATCAGGTTTAGCCCTCATAAGTGTGTCTTATACATCGAATTCGGTCGAATATTAGATTTCATGATGTCCAAAGAATCATCTGCATTGATCCACTTAAATTTTAGGCAATCATCAATTTTCCTCCTCCCTCTTATGTTCATCAACTACAAAGTTTGCCGTGGAAGGCCAATTTCCTCCATCGCTTCGTATTGAATTATGCTAAGCTTGCCAAAGGCTTTAATTGCTTATTGAAAAAGGGAATCCCATTCATATGGGATGAAATTTCCCTGAGCTCTTTTGATGCTTTGAAACGAGCCCTCATTATTGCTTCTCTACTCCATCCTCCCAATTATCATCATGATTACTACCTGTATTTGGCTGCCACTGATAGCACTATCATTATGGTGCTAGTTCAAGATGATGATGATGGTCAAGAGCATGTAGTATACTACTTGAGCTGCAATCTCTTTGATACTGAGACTTTTTATGCTCATGTAGAGAAAATTTCACTGGTTGTTTTCCATGATGTTCATCATTTTCACCATTACATTCTCCTCCACAAAACTTTGGTGATTTATAATTGTAACCCCATCACTTACACTATCACATGTGAGTTTCTTGGGGGCAAGTACTCGGAATGGATTTTCACCCTTCAAGTGTTCGACATAGAATTCACTACTGCTGAGTCTAAGAAATCCCTGGTCTTTGCTGAGTTGATTTGTGATCTTCCTGCTATGGTTGATCCTACTCCTCTTGATGAGTCGATTCTAGATGAATCCCTCTTTCTCATCAGTACTCTTGATCCATGGTATGGATACATCATTGTTTATCTCCAAACCCAAACTTTTAGGCTATAGCTATTGCACTTTGAGCAATGATAGATTTGCTACGAGTCCCAACCTTACCATATCGTTTGAGACACTCTATATCGCACTGGTATTGACTCCATCCTCTTATGATGTTTGAATCTCAAGGAAGCTAAAAAATCTCACAATGACTGCCATTCCGGGGCCTGTGGTGGTCACATGTTTGTTTATGCTACCACCCAAAAAATACTTCGCGCAGGCTATTTTTTGTGATCTATATTTAAATACTACATTATTGTGGAACAAAAAGTCCATGACTTCCAAATCTACTCTCAGAAAGAGCACGCCCCACACTCACCCTTGCAGAAAATTGTGATCGTCAGACCCTTTGCAAAATGGGGCATCAATTGCATGACCTGTAACCCTTTCTCAGCTGGGGGGCATGGTTATATTATTGTTGTTGTTGATTATTTTACTAAATGGGCCAAAACAATGCCTACATATGATAATGAAGGTCTAAATGCAGCACAGTTCTTGTTAAATTATTTCATAGCTTGGTTCGATGTCTAGAAAGCAATTGTCACTGATCATGAATCTCACTTTCAAAATCATATGATCACAGAGCTTACCTTTTAGTTGGGGTTACATAACAATAACTCCACTCCTTATTATCCACAAGCCAATGGCTAGGTTGAAGCTGTCAAGAAAGTTTGGGTGACCATGGTTCAGCGAACCATTGGGAAGCACAAACAAGATTAGCATCTCATGCTCTTATCAACTATGTGGGCTTACCAAACTTTCTCTAAGACTACCACTGGATTCACACCATTCCAATTGGTGTATGGTCTAGAGGCCACGCTCCCTATCGAGTGTGAAATTCCTTCACTGAAGCTAGTTATCGAACTACTTCTTGGTAGTTCACCAGAAGAGGAATTTTTGCTTTACCTTGAGCGTCTCGATGAAAACTCAAGAATTTTTTCTTTAGTCATTTAAGAATAAAAAGGATGATTTAAAGCTCAATATGGCAAAGCCATCAACCCCCACATTTTCTCGGAATGTGACTTGGTCTTGCTTTACGACCAAGCCCACGAAAAATTGAGAGTCAGAAAACTCAAGCCAATGTGGCATGGGACCTATATCATTCAATGAGTATTGGAAAGAGGAGCCTATGAGATAGCATATTACGAAGGAAACCAATTGGATGAGCCCTGGAATGGGCCCTATCTGATGAAATATTATGCTTAATCATGAGTGTGATACTTTGTACATTAGTGTGCTTTGATTTGATTCTTGGTGTGATTTTTTTCTTTGCAAACATGTTTCCTATACTCATCTTGTGTTACACTTGGTTTGCAGATGTCATCAAACCATTACGTCAGTTTTGTTGATGATGCTTTCCATAGCACGCAGAACTTGTCTTCTGCAGCATGGGCACTCTTTTCCCATGATGGCAAGTTGATTAATTTACAAGGTATTTTTTTGGGTCGAACAACTAAAAATATTTCCAAATATAGTGTGGCTATCGAGCTATTATTAGATGCTATTGATATTGAAATTAGAGATTTGGTTGTTAAATTAGACTCACAAATTGTGTTACAATTAAATGGTCATTATTCTATGTGAAATCCTCAAATTTTGTGTATGTATTTTCATGTTCGATTATTGGAAAGGAATTTTGATTTTATTACATATAAAAATATTCCAAGACGTTTAAACACATTAACAGATACATTAGAAAATCATGTATTAGATATAAATCTGTGCAACATGTAAAAAAACAACACATCATTATGATACACAAGTAGCCGTAGAAACATGCATATGTATATATATATTGGGTCTATCAAGTTTGTAACATCAAAATCTCAAAAAATATGTGTTCTATGACAAAAATGGCTCTTTGAGCCTACATCAGTACAAAAATGTAAAAACAGGGCTACTATCTGCCCACATGGTGCTTCTGATATTAGGTGACTACTCAAATCACTCACCAGAGTAAACGACACTGTCTACGTGGAACCCCAACTATATGCCTATGAAAGAAAATATGAATATCATCAAAAGTAGCATACTTTGGGATGCCTCTCATAAGGCCTACCAAGTTCCGCTCTAACTTGGCTAATGGGCCTGCTCCCTCCTCGTAAGTGACATCCTCCACCGAGCGAGCTACCCTCCTCGTAATCAGTGACATACCTAGTGGTTTATGAGGACCCATATATGTAAAAAAATCATAATTTCACATCTCAGAATACATGACAAAAACATTCAAAAAGTAAAAAATGTTAAAAAAAAACATTTTTTACCTGCATCAGTCCACTGTGTGCATGGTGGAATGGGTATATCTGGATCTCCCCTAAAGTTTATGTCTACATATGAAAAGTCCTCAACCATGATGAGTTGAGGATGCAGCCATCTGAAGAACACTGTAGTGAAATGCATCTTCTGGCCCCCACCCTGACAGGGCATGATCTCACACTACCTCATTAGTCTCGGGTCCCTTGGGGTTGGATCATGGATCTCCAACTGCTGATACTAGAACAACGGTACTCTCTCCAAGAAAAAGGTCACCAAAATGGACTCGTACCCAAATTTTTTTAGCCAACCTATTTTGAACTTGGTCAATTAGCTCTACATATTGGCCAATAACCCCTCGTACTAGTTGAACATAGTAGGGGCCAGCCAGTCCACCACATACTAGAATTGGGATTTCATTGCCTCATGTAACACTTGGGCTCCTGCCATTCGAGTCATGAAATGAAGTATTGTATGCAAGGGAAGGACTCTGATAGAGGATATCTCTATCTTCCTTCTCTTAGTCTTTCGAGCTCCGGAACAATGTCTTTGGATGAGCATACTAGTACTCTCACCGCTTGCGCAAGCTCCAGAGAGTTGGATTCTCTCCCCTATCTTGGATAAGCCAATGATGAAATCAATTCCATGACATATAATTCTAGTTCCTGGTCCCCGATGATGAATATTTGGTGATCGAAATCCCATAATCCAATCAAATACTAGAGCAGCTGTAGCTGAGCTCTCAGCCTTGATGTTTGAAATAATTTCAGTAATTTTCAATTGCACAATGCATTTACGAAATTATTGTCTTGAAGTGCTTAGTTTTCTTCCACTTTGTGGCCTCGTTCTTTCCATTCGATGACCATCTCTATTTAAACCACCTACAAAACATGTTCAAAAGACATTTTAGGAGCTTTCATCGGTGCAGTTTTTGAAATCATCCATTGGAAATGGGTAGATTTCTTGTTTCAAAATATTCCCCATGGCTAGTGGGATTTTCCAAATTAATTCGGCGCTGGCGGTGCACTGCCCTAATTGGCTAAGCATGACTAGCACTATTCTGATAGCTCAAACCCACTGTGGCCATGGGTGATTATGAAGTTTTAAATCCTCCCCCCATCTCTCTATTTATAAAGCTAAATGTTAAAAGAATGGAATCAAAATGAAGAGGATTATTTGAGCTCTTGGTGCTGACAGTTTTTTGAATGGTGTCCTGGATTGATCGCACCACTGATCTGAAGCTCGGAGGGAAAGTGGGTAAAATGCACTTCTCCAATTTACTCAAAATAGAAAGGTGAAAATGAATTTAATTTTTGTGTATTTATATATTTTTGAAATATTTTTTCCATTATTTTATTATTTTCCCTCGATATCAGTGATGTTTTTCATTTTATTTCATTAACATGATCATTTACACAGTTGGTGATTATTTCTAATGCAGACGAGTTTTATTTTATCTCTTTTTCAGACTCGGTAAACAGAAACGAAAAAGGAACCCCCCTAGAGTCAACTTTCAGCTCTTTTTTGATTCTCATAAAAGTAAATGATTTGACATGATAACATTATACATTTACCCCTTTTTCAAGCTGAGATTTACTATTTACGAAAAAAGAATACCTTGATAGAACATGGTCAAGAGGTTCTCTCAGATATTGTTTTCTACCTTTTCGGATTCAAGAGACGATTTACAAAAAGGGACATGATGGAGTTTTCTTTTTTTTTCTATTCAAACTCATTAAATTAGAAAAGTTACCGAGTTACCCTTTCATTGGACTCGTTAAAGATTAAACGGTGAAAGAATTTTCACCATGACGAGACTGAGTTTCTCATTCCTAGGGCTCGTTAAAATTACTAGGACGGATTCATTCGAAGAATTAACTTACATGCTCAGCATATGTTATCATCTTCATGTTTTCTATAAAAATAAAGAGGTACTTGTAAAAAATAACGAGGGAAAGTTGAAAGTGAACATCCTATATGTATTCTTGGCAACTTGTTGCTCTTGAAAATGACACCCATCTACAGTTTGTGTGGGGTTTGGGACAACCTACATTCATCACTTTTCCTCTGCGGTTTTGGGAATTCCATTTTCCTCCTATTTGATCATCATTTTTTGTCATCATGACCTCTGATCCCATTTCAGTCAAATTTTTCCACACTTCAAAGTCATGTCGCCAATACCTTCAAGAGAAGTCCTTTTTGTCAAACATCCTTTTCTTATATGATCTCCTCTATTACAATCCTGAATCACTCCTATCATTTTGAGATATATGTTGTTTCATGTTGATGATATGGGAATCATTATGGCCCTCCTTCGACAAATAACTTCCTTTCAACTTCAACTCATTATCCAGGAAGGTGGTTTAGAAACTTATTTTCAGTACCTTGGAGCTTGCATGCCTCAATGGCAAGTTCTTCATGTTCGACGACGGGTTCACAACATTGGCCTTTGATCGAATGATTTTGTAAGTGTTCGAATTCAACACATTCATTCACACTTGTAGATTGTGTTGTTGTACCTTGAGTTCCATCGTCATTATTGGTGGTTTCTCTCGTGCCTGTTAATGGTTTTCGTCATTGACCGATAATTAGGTGGTTTGTACCATGTTCGACACCATCACATCTATTTGCATGGCTAGATTCGTATATTGGATTGATTAATATCGTGGTGAATACCCTGGGTCACATCTAATTTTGATCCCAGCGGTGGGGAGTTATTGAGTATTCATGATTGTATACATGATCCTATCTATACAAGTGGTTGCGTCCATACTGCAGATCCATTTCTATGATATTTTTAGACGAGTGGTTGCGACCATGACATGGTTTCATGTGTTATTTGAATCGTGATACATAATTATGTGGTTAGGGATATTCATACTAGAGATTTCATATATTGTAATTAGTTTGATTTGGAAGGTTTCTTGGTGGTGATCTAACTTCTTTGTCTTGGTTCATAAAGCATTTCAACAATCACTCCCTCTTCTGCCTTCATGCTTTAAGGGTCATCTGTTACACAATAATTTGTCACCATTCTCACTTCCCATACCTGATCCTGAATTTCTCCATGACGGACCCTGTGCAATGTTTCCACCATGAAGAAATATGTAAATACATCCCTTGAAGACTCAAAGAAAACTACCATGGAATATTAATAAAGGAAATCCGTCAAAACCATACTTTTCTGGGTCAGCGCATTTCCTAGTTTCATGCTCGCATTGATATCATATTGAAAATTATGAATTAGCAATACCAACGCCCTTATTTCTTGTAAAACCATGCTAATCCCTTTCTAGAAGTGTTTCCTCAAATGGAGGTGAAGCTTTGACCTCTAGAATTTCTAGGGTGACAAGTTGCTTGTTAAACGGTGGTGATAGATTCGAGCTCTTTGATTTTAGAGCTTTGATATTGTAAGCACTCCACCAGTTCTCTGAAGTCTGAAAAGGAGACTGACAAAGGTAACCTCAAACCAATTCTAGGTTAGAATCTAACCCTTCTGGCCTTGGAGAGGGACGTCTCACTTATATTACTCAACAAATAAGATATTAGGCTAGGTAATAAGCTCAACAAAGTTGATTTTTTAAAGGTATATTGATGAGAAAAGAGACAAATCCATTGGGCATGGAGTCATGTCGAATTAGTTTTGTATCCAGTGAGATGATGGGAAAATAGAGGGTTTTTTCACATGGGCAAGGTAGGAATTTGGTGGAGGATTCAGATCATATTGTTGTAGGAGGTGAATGTAGAAAGTGTGAAAGACAAAAACATTAGAGCATCAAACCAAGTATGAATTCTAAAGTGATGCTTTAAGCTGAAAACATTGATAACTTAGAAAAAATGAAACAAAGCACCATTAAGATGAATTATGGATCAACCATATGGTTTTTTTCTAAGAAAGACGATACGAAATAAGGAATGTAAACACAAAATATAACTTAGAAATAAAAGGATCACAAAACCACCAAAATTCTGACACAAGAATCCCTGCAAATCACTTTTTATTCCATTCATTCACTAGAAACATTCTTCAAAATTACAATGCACAAAAGTGTTTCTTCTCTAATCTGACCAACCAACCCTATGCACTATAAAATTCATGAAATATATACAATTAGCTCATCCCCAAAATAAGGGAGTCGAGCTCAACCATCTCCCTAAGATAGAAATAGTTAGATTAAATTTGGCACTCCCTACTAGGAATAAGGGCTGAATTCATGAAAATAGGGGTCAAAGAAGAACTAATATCTCCTTAACCATAACACCTGTTACAAACTTGTAAGATTACTACATTTTAATCAATGATGATTACTAGTTTTTTCTATTCATGAGGATTAATTTCACATGTGTGTGCATAATTTAGGTGTAGATACGATTGTTGTGAATAAAAACATCTTTTATTTTGGTAAATTCATTTCCATTCGCTCGAAATAGGCCTTGCAAAAGCATGGCTCAAATAGGAAATCATTAAATTCTTAAATGGGTAACAATATGCTCTAAATATCCAGTCAAATATTTCAATTCACGACACCTCTTAAGAAAATGAAAGAGTATTTTTTTATGTGGCTCGTATCGGACAAAAACCCCCTTAGGTTTCTCAAAATTGATTTCCAGTTGTTATAAAAGCGCACCAAAAAATGGCTAAAATAGTAAAAAACAATGTAGAATATGATTCTTTGAAAATAAGCCCCAAATATCACTGCATAATTCCCAAACCATGATAGTTGTGTAGAAAATGAGAGAGGTTTTTGTTAATTCCCTCATTCTTGACAAAAACCTCTTTCAATTTTTAAAAACTCATCTCCCGCTATTCATAATAAAAATTTTAAAATGATGACAAAAAAATTCTATGCGCAACACGTGTGCACAATGTCCTTTCGGTGGCTTTCAAGAGCATATCAAAGTCAGATATATGTATTAAATGAGTGAGTTCTAAGGAAAAGGGGCATATTTAAAATTTCACAACCTTATGAAACCTTCCTTAATTTTGAGAGAAAAATGATCCTTTTAGCCAATTTTGGCCAAATTTGCAAATTTTTACAAACAATTATCTAGTGCTACTATATCTCATCCATGGGTGTTTATCCCTTAGAAAGTGGAACTTCCTCCTCCTTTCATGGGCTCCCAACCTCTTCTCCCTTCCTATAAATTGGTCCCTATCCTTCCACTACTGGTTGGTCATTGTTGTGATAGTCTGAACTCTCGTTCCCTTTACATTATTACACTGTGATAATGCCTAAGTTGTTTGGGAGAAGGAATTCTTTAAAGCTTCGGTGAAGGACTCATATTTTTACCAAAGGGAGGCCTCCAACATCAAGGCCTGGGTTGTAATCTCTT
The DNA here is from genome assembly GCA_034641835.2 of Pinus albicaulis. Classification (NCBI taxonomy): domain Eukaryota; kingdom Viridiplantae; phylum Streptophyta; class Pinopsida; order Pinales; family Pinaceae; genus Pinus; species Pinus albicaulis. The sequence goes on from JAXQQM020081366.1 coordinate 131,176, forward strand.
CCTTTCATATTTATCAATAAAACATCTGATGTTTGATTTCTATATTTGTCTAATATTTTATGCAACTATTCTGGTACTCCTTGATTTGCTAGATAACTGATTTTTATGATCATTATGTATTGGATTATGTTTTTTATTTTCTATAGATAATTCGCAGGTATTCACGTGCCACCAGTAGCAAGGAGCGAGCCTAAAAGGATTGTGGATAAAGGTCCTCATCAACGGGTTTGAACATAACATGAAGAAAAAGGTACCTCTATCTATTTTCTTGATGCATTTTCAATATTAGCTAAGGAATCTTTGCATTAGAAAGTATCTCAAGTTGCTAGACCCACTCTAGGGCTAGAGAGATCACCTCTGTCCATAGAGGGGATTTATCTTGACAACACCTATCCACCAAAATGAATTTTATGAGAAGGCCCTTAGACTTTCCCCTCAAGCTAAAAATGATTTATTATCAATAGGGAGATAGTTTGGAGAGGAATCCTTTACTTACATCAGGATTTTTGGAAAATTTTCAAACCCTCATGTGTTGCCCCTTTATGTTCCTGATAAACTCATAGCCCGATAAATAGCCTACCAAACTGTTGGGGATGGTCTTTCAAAGGTTTTTAAAGATGCTAAAAAGATGATGTGGCCTATCTTTCCGATTACCTATGGTGTTTATGCTCTTGACAATTTCAAGCATGTTGGTCTTGAAATTGAAGAAATTTAATGTTTAAATTTAACTACTTTACCCAATAGAAATTATGATCATAATGATACTTCTAAGAATGTCACAACATAGGAAAAAATTAGATAGTTTATGCATGAACCAGAGAAGTTTGATGATTTATTTGAATAAGCTTCTATTTATGCAAAGGTTGAGAAATTAGGAGCAACACAATTTATTCCTAAAGAATTGGTTAAGTTTAATCAATATAGGAATAAAAGGATAGCTCATTTTCCTTTGAATTTTTTGAGAATTCCTCAAGAAAATACAGAACATGATAAATTCATCATATTGTTACAATTGAATTCTATTTTATTATTTTATTTTATTTTATTTTAAATCCCCTTCACTGATATGAAGAAGGGGGTTCTGAATTTTGGCAAGAAAGCTTTTGGTTTGTGCTACTGTAGCTTGAAGTGACATTAATATAAAGTTGAACCACCACTGTTTTTCTCACGAGTGGAGTCAAAATATATTGGGTACTATTACCTATTTCTTATTGTTGTTTTTAAAAGTTGAATGATTATCTTAATTGTGTTTATCATATACGTTTTTGAAAGAAATCAAACACTTATCACTATTGATGTGTGTGGTTAAAATATTATAAGTATATCCATGAAAAATGAAACCATATATGTGTAATGAAATTCATAAACTAATTTAATTAACTATTTAATTAAATTAGTTATCATTATTTTTTTAACCTCGTAAATGATTTGATGATCTATATTGTCATGTTATAGATGATACCTTTCTAAAGTCACATATATAGAAAATATTTCCCAGGTATAGATGTTTTAAGTTTATTTATTTTTTATTTATTAGTTATATTTACATCATTAGCCTACACTTATATATATCCCATCCATATTTCATTACTTTTATTAAAGGAAACTAGTCCCATAATCCCAGTCGGAGCCAAAATTCTAAATGGAAAAGGAGGTACTTTAAGTTCCCAACTGGGTGGTTTTCCCCGATTTTGAGGCAGAGAATTTTGAGCCTTGAAAATTGTTGGCACTAGAAGGAGGGTCTATAGACTATAAATGGAAACAAGGTCTAATCCCAAAATAAAAGGCCATAAAAAGAGTCGATCGCCCTCAAAATCCCCTCCAACTTCAATATCCCATTAAAAATATACCACTCTTCGATCTGAAGTTTTTGAAACAACCAAAAACTCTCCTAACACACTTCCTATGTGAGTCGGTCAAACTTCTACATAATCACCTCAAGAGTCACCAGAATTTCAGACCTTAATCCGAGCATTGGAAGGAATTTCTATTTTAGAAGAAAGTTTGTCCAATCTGAAGTCTCTTAAGAAATTATATCATCATCCCCACATGTTTCTCATGTATTCACCCAATCTCAGAGTGAAAAAACCTGGAATAAATCCTTTTGAGTTCCCACTACCTACTCATCAAAGAAAATTCCATACCTTAGAAGCTCATTCTTCCACTAGTGAGATTACATCATCATCCCAACCTCACACTCACCCAACAAATCCTTCCATTCGTACTCCTCTAACACAATCAACTGGTGCTATCATAAGCAGTAGCACTACAAGGGAAACTTCTTCATCCACATAATAATCTTCAGCCTTTGGATCATCTACATATTCCTCTATTCCTATAATCCCCAGAATGGCATATAGATCTTGGACTAACCCAGGGGTAGTCCAAATGGAACCACCACTCCATCCTTTACCTAAACATACAGAGAGATGGTTTCTAAAGTATAATCCTGATGATGGACTGCCTACTGAGGAACACCTCCATAGCTTCATGCTGGCCATAAACCTTAATGGGGTCGTAGAAGAGGATTGTGTAGTCAAAATGTTTCCTTATACTTTCAAAGGATCCACAGGGTCATGGTATTTCTCATTAACACTAGGTTCAATTAAGAATTGGAATACATTTGAAGAACAATTTTTATCAAAATTTGGATAAGAGCACACAACAACCATTTTAATCAATGATCTATCTAATCTCAAAGCTAATCCAAAAGATAAGATCAAATATTTTAACTCTAGATTCAATATATTGTTACATAAAATTCTTGATACTTCTAATCCTGGTGATGATTTGAAGATCAAATGGTATATCTCTGCTCTTTCTTCTAATATTGCAATATTTGTATACAAAGCTAATAAGCCAGTTTTGCTAGAAAACATGAAATAATCTCTATTTGTTGAAAAGAGAAATATTTCCTCGGAAAAAGAATAATTCTATCGAAGAAATAAAAACCAATAAGGTCACTTTCAAATATGAATCCAAAAATAAAGCTCCAAATGATCCTTTCGATATGGAAGGATTACAAAAGCTCCCCAAAATAATGTCTAATGAAATGGTAGAGATAAAAAAAAAGTCGATGAATCAATCAATGGGGATTACTACTTTGAAATATGGTTGCTAGCCCTATCAAAACACGTGAAAAAAGGAGGCTAGGTTGGCCCTATCACTGGAGGTGAGGTTGGCCTTGTCCTTGGGATTCAAGAGGGAAAACAATGTAACAATGCTTTGTCGAAAGACTGAACTAGTCAACCTCCCATTCCTCTTTTGACCTTCTTGTAACAATTACCTGTATCCAACCCTCATTTTTTCTACTTCCCGTCTTCTTTTTCGTAATTTTTTGCTTCTTTGTGAACGAAATGTCTTAATTTATAACTTAACACAAATAAAATAGTATTATTTTTTAAAATAAAGTAATAATTTAATGTTTTAAAACAAAATATTATTTTGGCCTTAAAAAAATGTTTTATATTGATATAATTGTTATGTGTAGTAGTGATATAATTTTTATGTGTAGTAGTGATATAATTGCTATGGTTGTTTAATCATTTATTTTCTTTATAAATAGTTAAGGTAACCTTATTAATAAATGAGGATTACTAATTTTTTCTATTCATGAGGATTACTTTAAGATGTTTGTGCATAATTTAGGTTTAGATACGATTTCTGTTAATAAAAACCTCTTTCATTTTGGTAAATTCATTTCCATTCGCTCGGAATAGGTCCCCACAAAACCATGGCTGAAACAGGAAATCATTAAATGCTTAAATCAGTAACAATAGGTTGTAAATATCCAGTCAAATATTTCAATCCATGACACCGCTAAAGAAATTGAAAGAGGTTTTTGTTACTTGGCTCATAATGGACAAAAACCTCCTTTGGTTTCTCAAAATTCCTTTCCATCTATTAGAAAAGTGTGCCAAAAAACAATGGCTAAAACAGTAAAAACCAATGCAGAATATATTTTTTGAAAATAAGCCCCAAAGATCACTGCATAATTCCCAAACCATGATATTTGTGTAGAAAATTAGAGAGGTTTTTGTTACTTCCCTCATTCTTGACAAAAAAATCTTTGAATTTTTGAAAACTCATCTCCCACTACTCATTTTCCTTTAAATTTTTTGAGAATTCCTCAAAAAAAATACAGAACATGATAAATTCGTGACCGCTTCGGGAAAATTTACCGATACATCTCAAGCCAAAGAGAAAACCACTTCATCCACTTCATCCACTTCACAGACTAAAGAAACTCGAACAAGAAGTAAACTTGATGAAATATGGGAAGAATTCAACCAATATATACAAATAATAAGGGTTCAATATTTGAAGACTCCAGTGCAAGAAAATAATACATATATCCATGAAGTTAAAGGGAAGACCTCGCTCAATACTGGGGCTTACAATAAAGCTTTGGATATTGATTATTTAGAAATCATCCCAATATTTCTGACCTCTGAGGTCGTATTGAAAATTAAATAAATCCATCCTCTTGATGTGTTTTATAGTCCTAAGCATAAAGTTATAGTCAGTAGACAGAGAAAAATAAGGAAAGTTGAACAAACCCATGCCTTAGTCCCTGGTAAGTCCTCTTTTGAAGTATTTTGGAAATATCATCAAACAGATCCTACACAATATCTTAGCAGGCTCTCATGTTTTGCAGGAGCATATGCCACTGCTACTATTGAAAAATATTCTGAATTACAACAAATACTAAGGGATAAAGACGAAAGAATTACGAAGTTAGAATAGGGTATGGAAAATGAAAAGAAAATTATTGAACAACACTTGCAAGCATAGATTGCAGAGCTTGATAATAATTTCAATGAAATAAAGATTCAATATGAAGCTGATCTAAAAAGTAGGGATACTCAAATCCAATAACTTCAATAGAATATTGAACAGTCGAAAATGAACCTTGAGATAACTAAATTTAAGAAATAACCGAGAGATATAAACACTCTCCTTTCTCAACAACAAGGAATTTTCTCCCATAAATTTGCCACTATCAATCACTTATGCAAATCAAGTGATTCATTAGTGAATCAGTTGTCTGAGCCAAGGAAATACTATGCTGATTTTGAGGAGAAGATTTCGGATTACATATTATGGAAAGATAGTGTTGTAGGGAGATCAACTAATCTCCCTAGAATTGAATAATCACATAAGGAGATCATTTTCAGAGAATGGGAAATTAAACTAAAGCATGCATAAATGGAAATTTTTAGTGCCAGAAACATCTCTAGCTATCTCACTGAATATATCAATGACAATATACTACAAGCCAACCTTATTCAAGAATGTTATGACGATACTTTTACAGATGTTAAATTGTTAACTAAATCATGGAAGGATTTATCGAAAAAGAAGACTGAAAGCATCAAGAATCTATCAAAGGTTTACATAGAATTCCATTGTAATTACTTCTAGCACTCAACAACGCAATATTCACGAGACAGATGCACATCTAACCTCATCATCCACATAAATGAAAATTAGTGACAGATATATGCGAACTTCAGAAACAAATGGGAGAACAACCTTCATCTCAACCATAATCATATTGTTACAATGGAAATTTATTATTTTATTTTACTTTATTTTAAGGATGGTTTATTGAAACCACTAGTATTTTATGATACTTTACTATATTTGTATTTTCAATAGAAGCTATAGATCCCCTTCATTGATATGAAGAAGATGGTTCTGAATTTTTGTAAGGAAGATTTGGGTTTGCACTACTGTAGCTTGAAGTGATCTTAATAGAAATTTGAACCACCATTGTTTTTTTCATGAGTAGAGTCAAAATATATTGGGTACTATTATCTATGTATTATTTTTTTTTCTTAGAGATGAATGGTTATCTTAATTTCGTTTATCATATATGTTTTTGCAAGCAATCAAACACTTATCACTATTGATGTTTGTGGTTGAAATATTGTAAGTATATCCCTGAACAATGAAATCGTATATGTGCAATGAAATTCATAGACTAATTTAATTAATTAAATTAGTTATCATTATTTTCTTTAACCTCGTAAATGATTTGATGATCTATATTGTCATTTCTAAAGTCACATATATAGAAAAATATTTCCCAGGGATAGATGTTTTAAGTTTATTTATTGTTTATTGCTTAGTTGTATTTACATCATTAGCCTACACTTATATATATCCCATCCAGATTTCATTACTTTTACTAAGGGAAACTAGTCCCATAATCCCAGTCGGAGCCACAATTCCAAACGGAAAAGGACCTGCTTTAAGTTCCCAACCAGGTGGTTTTCCCCGATGCTGAGATAAATAATTTTAAGCCTTCAAAATTTTTAGTACTAGAAATAGGGTCTGTAGACTATTAATGGAAACAAAGGTCTAAACCCAAAACAAAAGGCCATAAAAAGAGTTGATCCCCCTCAAAATCCCCTCCTATTTCAATATCCTATTCAAAATATCCCACTCATATATCTGTAGTTGTTGAAACAACCAAAAAATATACTAAAATACTTCTTATGTGAGTGGGTCAAAATTCTACATAATCACCTCAAGAGTCACTTAAAGTTCAGACCTTAATCTGAGCATTGGAAGAAATTTATATTTCAGAAGAAAGGCCTATTCATTCTGAAGTCTCTGAAGGAAGTATATCTTCATCCCCATATGTTTCTCATGTATTGACCCAATCTTAGAGTGAAAAAATTGGAATAAGTCCTTTTGAGTTCCCATTACGTACTCATCGAAGAAAATTCCATACCTCAAAAGCTCAATCTTCCACTAGTGAGATTACATAATCTTCCCCACCTCACACTCCTTCATTCAATCCTTTTGGTTCAAATCCTATTCTATCTTTTCCCTTTCATCCAAAAAATCCTTCCATTCACACTCCTCTAACACAATCAACTAGTGCTATCATAAGCAGTAGCACTATAGGGGCAACTTCTTCATCCACATAGTCATCTTCAGCCTCTGGATCATCTGCATCTTCCTCTATTCCTATAATCCACAGAATGGGATATGGACCTTGGAATAACCCAGGGGTAGTCCAAATGGCACCACCACTCCATCCTTTACCTAAACATTGAGAGAGATGGTTGCCAAAGTATAATCCTGGTGATGGACTACCTGCTGAGGAACACCTCCATAACTTCATGTTGGCCATAAACCTTATTGGGGTCGTAGAATAGGATTGTGTAGTCAGAATTTTTCCTTATACTTTCGAAGGATCCACAGGGTCATGGTATTTGTTGATTTGAGGCTTCTTCGATCTGTGTTTTGTGTAGGATCTTTCGGATTTATCGCATCCATTTTTGTTAGAATTGAAATTTCTAACCAATCCTCCATGGTTCATCATTAGGATAGATCAATGAGTTGTGTCAGATCTCAACATAGGATATAAATAAAGCATAGTGAAAGTGAATGGATGGAAAATGGGAGGATGACATTCAATGATGAGAAGGAAAAGAAAAATTATTTAAGAAATATTTTTTTTTTTTCTGAATATGCTTAATCTATTAGTATACAAAAATTACATTACATGGAGGCCAGGGCCTTAGAAGTTCTGGCCTGAGAAATGGGCATTCTGGTACATCCATGATGCTCTAACAAATTTTCAACCCACAATACCAAAACACAGAGACAACCATGAAGCTTAGTCAGGCAATTTAGCAAAAGAGTGCTGCCCTCATAGGGGAAACCAGTCGTGAAACTCCACCAGTTTATCAACCCACAATGACTAGAATAGGTTATACAAACATATTCATTCCCCGAAAAAAAACCCTGCCACCCACGAAGGGGAAACTGACATTTAGACAAGTCGTAGAATTGATGAAAACTAAACTGAGACAACAAGCAAAAACCAGAGCTGAATCTGGTTCGACGATCATCCAAAAACAAGCTAATATGGAGAATGGCCATTTATTACCTTGAGAGGGGGGATACTTGACCACACGACAGGCGTAGGCATAAGGGTCATCTTCAACCTACAAATCAACTTTAGCACTGGAACCGCCATGTTTGGTATCGTCCTCACCCGGCTTGTCAACAGGAGCAGCAAAACAACCTCGCTTGATGTCGCCCAAACCAGAAGCAATTTTGAGGTCCTGCAAGGACCTGCACTTGACCTCTTTCCATTTCTGAATTCCTCTGGAGGGGGAGAAGGGCCTATCAGCCGCCAATTTCACCAGTTGAGAACCCGTGAGCTCGGCAGTCAATTCAGGAGGCTCCTCTTTAAAATCTATAGTTATGGTGGCTATAACAGTAGGCATATTGAGTAAACAGGGGAAACGGAACTGTGCCTTATGCTGCTGACCCGGGATGAGACTGGAGATGCCTCTTGCAGGCTGAGAAATCCCACGCCCAGCAAGAGAGCCACGACCACTGCGTGTCTCAGGGTAACGACCCCGCGGGGAGTCGAAAGGAGGAGATGAGGAGCTCGGAGAGGTGGTGGGAGGGTGGCAGGGAGGACCTCCATGGCTCGAGTTGTGTCGGCACCTCATCCTTTGGTGCAACCGAGGCATGCGAATAAAGCGAGAAAGACTAAGCGAGATAGAGCAAGAAGAGGAAGGCTGGGACTGGACTGGCAGACCACAGCTGAGCATAGAGTGCTGAGAAGTGCCGAACGTCTCTAGGAGAGAAAAATAGTGAAAACCGATGCGCTGAGAGAAGTGGGAGCTCTGAGAGATGTGCAGAACTGGAATGAGGTCTAAACAACAAGAAAGTGAGCATCTGCATCCAGTAATGGTCCTGGAGTTAGGCTCTGAGACCGCCGAGGAGCAGCAAGAGAGGAGAGGCAACAATGCCGGTTTGAAACTTCTGGAAGAAGCCATATCCCTGTGGAGAAGACGCGAACATGGGCAACTGTGCCGCGTTAATGCCTTGGGCGGCTTGACATTAATGAAATTAATGGTCTAGAGGACGAGAGGAAGGGTGGCAGTGGTAGAATCCCACGTGCCAACCCAAATCCTCTGCCACCTTTCATACATTCTGAACACCCGCATCGAGGGCTTGGAGATCCTGTTGCACCAAGGAAGTGCAGTCCTGAATGAGTTGTTCATCATCGGAGTTGTGAAGAGAGCCTTCATAGAAAGGAGTAATCTGAGTGGCACCTAGATTAGCCAATCGATCAGCAACGTTTTTGGATATGCGTCTGACATGCTTAAAGGAGATAACTTTAGGCATCTTGAGCCAAATTTCAATAAGTTCCAATCTGCTCTGCAACTTCCAACTTGAGGCCACTTTGGAAGCTGAAGAACCAGAATGGAGTCTAATTGCGGCCTAAATAAGGATCTGAGAGTCCCCTTCAACTTCCAGAGGGAAGAATTTCTCTTTCTCCGCAATGCATAACCCCTGCCAAAGGCCTTCGAGTTTAGCTGCATTGTTAGAATTGCGACCAAGAGAGTTGAAGAAGATGTGTGTTATAGTTCCTTCATGATTCTTGAAAATGCCTCCATAGCCAGCAAGTCCCGGATTTCCTTTTTCCACGCTGTCAAAATTCATTTTGTAAGACTGAGGCATAGGTGGAGACCAGAAGATAGGCAACTCCAAGTGATTCAAGGAGTTCTGAGATTTCCTTTCAGGGTGATTGAGATCGAGGTTCCATCTTTTCAAAATGAGGCATTCAGCTGGTGAAGAAGGCATATCTGAATCTTTCCAGTGAATAAGAGCTAAATTTTCTTGAAGATTGTTCTTGAGATTGGACCAAATGATATCAATCGGCATGGCTGTATCCTTGAATGTACTGTGATTACGCTCCTTCTAAGTGGCCCAATAAATGAAACCCGGGAACAAGTTCCAGAGGGTATTGAGAAATAGACTTTGGAAAGGTTGCGAAGGCCACCATCTGATGGTGTTATTGATATCACCGACCTGTCTCCCAGTTCTTCTGAAGCAGAAGGTGAATTGGTCCCAGAGATGAGTAACTAAAGAGCAAGAATCAAAGAGGTCCTGAATGGATTCTACCTGAGAATTATAGTTGGGGCACCTTGAAGGGCCAATAAATCCTTTTTTCAAGAGATTTTCCCACGTGAGTATTTTTCCTTTGCTGAGGAGCCATAGGAAAGTGGATATTTTAGGCGAGATTTTAGGGAGCCAGACTTGAGCCCATATGCGATCCTGCTGATTCTATTGAGGGAAATAGAGTAACCTATAGGCTTCTTGGGTAGAAAATTTTCCCTGTGGAGTGTATCCCCACCTCAGCCTATCTGCTTGGGCTAAGACTTTGATTCTTCTTAAGCTTAGCTCCTGTTCAATGTCGCCATAAGTCTCCCCCTGCCAGTTCGCTTGCCAGGTGAGAGCTGGTTTCCAAATCTGAAGACCATGGGAGGAATGGGGTTGCCAGAACTTATTGACTTGATTGGGGATGGCGTTCTGAAGAAGGTTTTGCCACTGAGGTTTATGGAATAGCGAGGATATTTTTGGCATTTGTTGCCAAGAATCTTCCCAAAATCTAGCTTTGTCTCTTGAATGGATTTCCCAAAAATTGTGAGCTTGAATGAAGGCACCATGTTGTTTTGCAGCATTCCAAACCATTGAACCAGGGGCATCCGAGATGATGCAAATGAGATCCTCCTGGGGTCTGCCTGGAGCATATTTGACCTGCCAAAGATGAGCCCAAGGGATGTTTGGTTTAGAGATCCAGCTCCACCATATACGATCACCCATGGTTTGGTTGCTATGAAGTGGGTCTCGCAAACCCAACCCCCCTGCATTTTTTGGAGTAAAAAATTCTGTCCATTTGACAAGGGCCCATTTTCTATTGAGGCCTGAAGAACCCCAAATAAAATTCCTCTGTAAGTTGCGAATTTTCTTCAGCACCCATTTTGGAGCAGCCATGATGGAGAAGAGGTAAAGTGGCATTGCTTGGAGAACCGATTTGATTAAGATAATTCTGATGGCCATATTAAGAGAGCGGTATGTCCATGAGGAGAGCCTGGCTTCCATCTTATAAAGAAGCGCTCTCCAAGAGGCATGCTTAATTGCCAAGTCGACCAGGGGAGCCCCAAGATACTTGGAAGGAATAACATCAACCGTGAAGCCCCAAATTCTGGCGATATTGCGTTGAGAAATGGAAGGGGTGTTGAAAAAGAAAGTGTGAGATTTATCAGAGTTGATGGTGGTTCCAGAAGCCTCTGAGAAGGTGTTAAGCAAAGATTTGAAGGCCCAGGTTTCCTGAACATATGGATGGCAAAAGAGCAAGTTATCATTTGGTGAGTAATAGGGGAGTTGTCATGTAAAGAAATCCCTTTAATTGAACCAGAGGAAGCTGCATGATGAATAAGTCAACTAAGGCCTTTAGCCATGAGCACGAAAAGAAAGGGGGATAAGGGGTCCCCTTTACAGATAATTAATATATTTTTAATTAATAACTATAAAATTATTAGTTAGTTATACTTATTTAAATGGCTTTTTTATAGTTATTATAATTAATAATAATTATCTATACATATCAATGTAAGATGGTTTATTACCTATTAATGGTTAGTACAAATTGTTACTAATTATTTTAATTTATATAGATTAGGATTGAGATAAATAGTTTAATGATAGATGATTAAAAATTATTTACATTAAATTAATAATTATTAAACAATATTGATAGTTTAAGAATTGTATTAAAAATATTTTTAAGGTTTTTTCTTTTGTATATAAAGAAGGACTGGTTCTATTAAAATCTCATAGTACATAAGGAGTTACAATCAAGAGGAGCAGGAAACCGGGGGATCATGAAGAAATCAACAATCTGCCACGATTTCGTGATGCTATCAAGCTAAGCAGAAGAAGAACAGAAGGAGCCAAGAAGACAGATAGAGAGCTCTATCCAGAGTGGTTAGAGTCCACAATACGAATTTTATTTCCTTTCTTTTTTGTGACTTTAACCTAGCCGTGGGGGGGCAGGTGGATTGAAACCACTTGAAGATTATTGCTGATCAAAGGAAGAGAGTCTTTATCTAAGTTGGAGGAGTTGGAATCGTGCATACGTTTCTAGAGATTTGAGGAGGTAGGGGGCTTATCAGAAATAATCGGGGAATGCAAGTGCTGCTGAGTTGTAGTCTCATCATCTGAGCTGGAGGAATCAATGTCTTCCATGGGATTCGGATCAAAGGGTTTCCAGCTTTTATCTCTCAATTTGCGAGTGCTTCTTTTCTTTTGGGCTAGAAAAAAAGAGCAAGGATTCTAAAGATGACCGGTTTGATGGCAATGCCAACAGCAAAACATTATCTTTTCATAGTCTGAAGTCTGTGAGAAAGAGAAATCCCTGACTTTGAGAATAATTTGGTCAGGTAAGCCTTTGTTTATGTCAATCTCGATACATATTTTCTCGTAGTTGTAGAGTTCCTTCAGGTATCTCGAGGAATCTGTAGCAAGAAAGCATCCCAGAGAGTTTCCAATGGCTTGGAAGACCGCACAGTGCCAAAGGTGAGTAGGTAAGTTAGGAAGCCTTACCCAGATCGAAATTTTGGTGATGACTGCCATGGAGGGATCAAAGTCTCAGAACCAAGGGGTTAGGAATAGCCCTGCGTTTCCCCATAACCAAGGACCACCTGTAAGGGTTGTTTGGTAATCCTCGCTGCAAGAAAAAATAACAATAAAGAAGCCCTTGGAGAAGAGAATGAACTTGCAGTTTTTGGTCCAAGTGGAGTGAATCCATTGGTACAAATATTCTGTGTGGTGCCAGAGGCCATTGAATCTGTAGATGAAATCATTTTCTGCATAGATTTGAAATTGCTCTTCTAGATCTGGGTGGGAGATTTATACTGATGGCACCTCCTCCATTTTTTCTACCAGGAAAGGCTTGGGAGCCTCTGGGGGATGAGAAAATTGATTGGAGGGTTGAGCATTAACTGCTTCTTTGTAAGAGAAACCATTGGCAACAAAGCTTTTCTCTGCTGCACCTCCCTACATATGGAGGGAAATATTCACTGAAGCATCCATTTATATATTGTGAAAGGAGAGAGGGAGAGGGTCTTCAAGGTTTTACCTGCATGAAGAAGACACGGAGATGAGGAGGGGATCCCCATATTGAGTTCAAGGGCCTTTAAGAGGTGAAGCTCCAGGTTCGTGAATTGAACCCACAGAAGCAAGGTTTTGACCATAAGAAGAATAATCTAAATCTGAAAAGACTGGGGTTGAGGATATGGGGGTTCCTTGCTACCATAACAGAGAGACGGAACAAGTCCGGATGGTACACTGTGTTGTAGGGCTGATTCCTTGCGCTTGATGAGATGATGTGACATGCAGTCACCAAGAAAAGAGGTTGCTAGGGGAAGACTCAGAAGTGAAGGGCAGATGAAGAGCCTGTGCAGATAGGAGCTGTAAGAGTCGGGCTTGTAGCTGGATAGCTCACATAATTTCTTCCCTACCAAAAAGAGCTGAGGAGATGAATCTTTGTTGTCTACAGGGGCGTCCTTGACCTGCACATTACAGAGGAATTTGTTGATTTTTTCTACCGGGAGGACTGAGAGAAGAGGTGGCTGGGCTGTTATTGAGAGATCTGTGCCTCCGACACATCCCACGCAGCCGAATCCATAGGGAATCCAATGAGGCTGCACAGGTTCAGGTTTTTTGAGGCCACCATGGGAAGCAAGGCACGACTGTGTCATAGTGGCGACAAAGGAGCTAGAGGCTGTTATTGAGAGAGCCGTGCATCCAACGCATCCCACGCAGATGACGCCATGGGGAATCCAACAAGGGAGTGCAGGTTCAGGATTTTTGAGGCCACCATGGGCAGTGAGGCATGATTATGGGATAGCGGTGTCAAAGAAGCCAGAGGCACAAACCCTAGGAGCCATCTGTTCTAGCAAAAAAATCAATTCGGAATGTAAATGCATTTTCTAAGGTTTTAATAATAATTAAATTTTCTATTATAATAAAATTCCAATACAAGTTTAATTATTATTAGTAATGTAGGTAATTATAAGAAATTCTAATTCTAATTCTTTAGATTTAGAAATTGGGATTAATAGTTTCAATGGATCGAAATTAATAATTATTAAAAATAAATTGATAATTATTAATTACTGATGAAAATTAAGAATTTATGTAAGAAGGTTTATTTTGAATTAAGATTGATAATTTTTAAATTAGATTAATGATATTAAATGAGATTATTATATTGAATTATTATAGGGATATGAATGAATGAAAAGAGTGGAGGGGGGTATTAACATAAATATGGAGAGACACGGTTGAGGACCATGGCAGAGGCATAGAGAAATGATTAGGTAATAAGAGAGGAGGAAAATGAAAAGATAATGAATGAGAGAAATGAGATGCAAATGGGGGGAGGACTTAAGTTAGGGAGGGATTGGAGTTCAAAGTAGGAATCCAATTGTTTCTTGTTTTCTAGCCGTCATCACGGTTGAATTACCATTGTCATGGTATTTATCATTAACACTAAGTTCAATTACTAATTGGAATACATTTGAAGAACAATTTTTTATCAAAATCTGGATATGATCGCACAACAACCACTTTAATCAATGATCTGTCTAATCTCAAAGCTAATCCAAACGAGAAGATCAAATATTTTAACTCTAGATTTAATAAACTGTTAAATAAAATTCTTGATACTTCTAAGCATGGTGATCATTTGAATATAAAATGGTATATCTCAGCTCTTTCTTCTAATATTGCAATATTCGTAGACAAAGATAATAAGACACTTTTTCTAGAAAACATTAAATAATCTCTATTTGTTGAAAATAGAAATATTGCCTTGGAAAAGAATAATTCTATTGAAGAAAGAAAAACCAAGAAGGTCACTTTCAAATATGAATCCAAAAATAAAGCTCCAAAAGATCATTTCGATATGGAAGGATTACAAAAGGTCCTAAAAAAAAATTATAATGAAATGGTATAGATCAAAAAGAAAGTCGATGAATATTCAAAAAGGCCTTTTCAATATTTTAAAAAGACTCATCCATCACAATCTCACCCCCCTGCCATTATATCAAATGCATAATCCATTCAATATGAATAAGAAGAAGAATCATCCTTATCCGCTGAAGAATCACAAGAAGAGGAATTAGTTTAAGCACATGGTTTATGGGATTTTATTCTAACCAATTCAAAAAATGAAGAGGAAGAAGAAGCCCTACCAGTATGTACTAGAAGTAAAGGACCTGTCGATGCTCATTCATCAAGTCAAAAACAGAATTCCCCTACTCCTAATAAATAAAAACCCATGGTTAAAATTTTAGCTTCTTTTCCTTCCGACCCTGTGCCAACTTCTTCCAAATCTCCCTCTTCATCTAAAACCTTGGAAGTTTCTAATATCATAGAGTATAACATCGTGGAAGACATGAAAAAGGTCAAATATAAAATTTCATTGTATGAGGTTAGTAAGTTAAAGAAACACTGGAAATTCTTACTCAAATAATTGAATACATTTCTTGCATCCTCATTACCAACTGTTTTTACTGCAAAAGCCTCCAAATTATCTTCCAGATAAGATTCATTATTTCGATGCTATTCTGATTGTATATAGATCAAATTCTCATACACCTCCTTTTTTTTTTACCTTTGATATTTTCAATAATAATGTTCACAATTGCATAGTGGATTATGGTGCATCATATAATATTATGCTCTATGCAGTTTGTCTCAAATTGAAAATCTCACCTTAGAAATTTGTTGTTCATATTATTCAATTAGATCAGAAAAAGGTGAAAGTATTAGGAGAAATTAACTCTATTTTAATAATATTATCTTCTAACTCACATTTTTTTCAAATAATAGATATATTGGTTGCAGACATTCCTGAATTCTATGGTCTTATTCTTAGCAGAGATTGGTCTAAAAAATTAGATGGTTACCTTGCAACTGACTAGTCTCACATGTGGATTCCCTACAATGGTAAACCCAACCAAATCTGGGTATATAGGGAGAAGAATATAAAATATTCAATGACTGATCTAGATGAGGAAAACGAATCAATGTTTTTTTCAAATAATATTCTTGGGAATTATTTTTCGGAGTCTTTCTTTGGCAATTTTACATCACAAAATTTTCGTTTTTTAGTTGATTCTGTTTCCTCCTGAATCGAATTTCTTCTCAAAAAAATTCATCTAAATGTATTAATATTGTAGATACATCTGTAGAACTCTTTATTTTTATGGGTCAAAATCTAATGATGGTGTAGGAGCTGGTTGCATCTTAATAAACCCTAGTGGAGAAAATATTATGCTTGCATGTAGATTAGAATTTGAATATACTAATAACACTGTTGAATATGAAGCACTAGTACATATATTGTAGAAATAAATTAGCCTTGACATGAAATACCTCAAATTATTTGGTGACTCTTAAATGGTCATAAAACAGGTAAGAAACACCATTCATTGTGTTTCTAGTCATCTCAAGCATTACCAATCCTTGATTAAAAATATTACCTCTCATTTCATTTCATTTAACATAGTTGTTATCCCAAGGTTACAAAATGTCAGTGCTGATCTCTTGGTCAATGTTTCTTCTAATCTTATCCCACCTGAATATTTCAACCCTGACAAATTTTCAATTGAATTAATTTTTTTCCCCTCCATTCCTGACAACATAACCAACTGGCATGTATTCAATGATGACGATGATATCCTAAGATTTATAATATCCGAAGGATCTTAATCTGACCAAATCATCGATGAAGATGAGAATGATAAGAAGCGGAATAAACCTACTGACAAAAAATATTTATCTAAGCCTGTAATTAAACTGGAATATTTATATGATTTTAAAGACAGGTTTAAAAGGTTTACCAATTGCAAACTTCAAAGTTCAACTTTGAGATTTTAATTGGTTAACTTAGGGTATGATATTAAACCCAAGAATATCAATTTAGGCCTCGAACTCACATCTGATGAAAGGTTTGCCTTCATTCATCTTCTGAGAAGATATAAGGATGTATTTTCTTGGAATTATGATGTTCTCAAAACTTATGACACATCCATAATTCATCATACCATTTCCATGCTACCAGATGTAAAACCCATTCAAAAAAAACTTAGGACGATTCATCCTAACTTGGAAAATCAGATTAATAATGAATTAAACAAGCTTCTGAAAGCCAAAATCATATTTCCAATTAGACATTCCAAGTGGGTTTCAAATTGTGTACCTGTTAGGAAAAATAATGGAGATATCCACATTTTTATAGATTTTAGGAATTTAAATAATGCATATGACAAGGATGAATTTCCTCTACCTCCAATGGAAAAAATTCTACAATCTGTTTTTGGCTCTAAGCTAATGTATTTTCTAGATGGATTTTGAAGTTATAATTAAATCCTCGTACATCCATAATATGGGCTTAAGACCACATTCAGAACTAAATGGGGAGCGTATGCATATCATAAAATTCCTTTTGGACTGATAAATGCAAGAGCTACTTTCCAAAGAGCTATAGACATCACTTCCAGAGGTTTTATTAGCAAAATTTTTGTCATATATATATATATATATATTACAAAAAGATAAATAATCATTTTTATGATTTTAAGAAAAACTTTGAAAGGTGCAAAAGATCTAGAATCTCCTTAAATCCTAAAAGGTCATTTTTTTCTCTTAGCGAAGGAAGACTTATAGGTTTTATTGTTTTCGAAAAGGCAATTTGCATATATCTAGAGAGAATTAAGGTGGTTTCTGAAATTCCCTTAACACACAGTAATAAATCAATGCAATCCTTCCTTGGGAAAATTAATTTTTTGAAAAGGTCTGTCCCAGACTTTTCACAAATTGTCTTACCCTTACTGACCATGATCAAGAAGAATTCAATTTTAAAATGGGTACAATTTGAGGAAGAAGCATTTGAATCAATAAAACAAGCAATCATAGATGTTCATTCTTTGTCAACCCTTAATTTTTATAAATAAATTTTTTTTATACAAATTTTCTTTCGGACAATCCTATCCAGCAATGTTGACACAACCCAATGAACAAAAAGTTGAAACTCCTATTTCTTTCTTTAGTTCTAATTTATAGGGATATGAGTTAAATAAATTATAGGTGGAAAGGCGAGCCTTTGCAGTTTTCAAGTTAATTAAGAATTTGAAACCTTTCCTCTTAAAAACTAATACAAAAGTAATTTTCCCTTTCCCAACAGTTAGACAATATCTTATCCAAAACAAATTAGGGGAGAAAAGAGCTAATTGGGTCACTGCATTGCAAGAATATGACCTAGAAATAAAACCTGCTAAAATAGTAAGAGGTCAATGTTTTTGCATATTGATTACTGGATCCCATAATACATTAGTTAATTAAGACCCAGGTACTAATGTCTAAATCATAGAGGTATGTCCTATTGATATCGAATATCAGTATGTTGATTTAATATTTTATTTAAGAAATGTTTATGCTCCATATGAACTTAATTATAAAAGGAAAAGAGCCCTAAGACTGAAATCTAACCAATGCCAACTCATAAATGATGTTTTGTTTAGAAATAATTATGTTTTTTTTTCTTTTCAGATGTTTAGAAAAACCTGAAGCAGAAAAGGTTTTTGAAGAACTACGCGATGGACCTCTTAGTTGAAACTATAGTGGAGACACCAATTCTCATAAGATCATGCATGTTGGTTATTATTAGCCAACTTTATTCAAGGACACTCATGCTTATGTCATAAAATGTAGAGTCTGTCAAACTACTACAGGGAGACAAAAGAAACTAGCCCTGCCTTTGCAACTGGTTAACATTGAAAAACCTTTTGAACTAAACATCATAGGTGAGATTGTTCCTCTATCATACAAACAACATAAATACATCTTGACTGCTATGGATCACTTTAAAAAATGGGTGGAAGAAATAATTTTAACGGCGGCCAATTCGGAAAGCATTATTGAATTTATTGATCAATTTATTATCACAAGGTTTGGCCTTCCTCATGCCCTTATTTTTATAACACTATTTATTTTTATAGAAACACCATAAATTAATTTTCTCTCAAAAAAGGATTCAAGCTAAAAAAATTTGCAAACTACTACCCACAGGGACATTGTTTAGCAGAATATACCAATAAAAATGTCATAAGGATCATCAAACAAATAGTTGAAAAAAATCAAATAAATTGGCTCAAAGCTATAATTTTTTCTTTAGGGGCTGCTAAAATTACTCAAAATACCTATATAGGTACTTCTCCCTTTCATTTTTTGTATGGGAAAGAAGCTATCCTTCCTCCTAATTTTTCCCTTCCCTTACTAGCCCTAGTGCAATTTATTGAAGAAGCACCTTCTTCTACTTTACAATAAAGAATGTACCAAATCCTTAAGTTAGAAGAATAGAGAAATAAAGTGAAACAAGTTCATGCTCATCATCAGTAGTTAGTCAAATCCTCCTTTGATGCAAGTTCATTTAATAAATTTTTTTTGAAATTGGAGATTTAGTTCTGAAATGGGATAAGGCCCATGAAGAAAAATGAAAAAACAATAAATTCCAAAATTTGTGGCTTGGCTCATTTCATATCATTGAGAAGCTAGGTCCAAAAACCTTTATTTTGCAAGGTCTATAGGGAAAGAGGGATTCTCTTCCATTAATGGAATAGTTCATAAAAAATACTTTTCTTAAAGAACAAGCATTCTGTTGTAAATATGTAGATAATCATATGTACATACTAGTGTATTTAGCTCTATTAATTTTAGCTAATACACTTTTCACTTCACATTGCAGTCTTTCATTATTTTTGAAGTTTGATTGATTAAGGAAGAAATATTGAAAATATAACTATAAGATTGAAATTTAGTATTGTACTTATCATAAAACTCTGAAACCTTACATATCCATTAAATTGTAAAACCTTGTAACTTGAAACTTTAAAAAGATCTACTTGTCTTATGATTAGTCATGAAAGGTTTTATTTAAAAAGTGAATACTATTTAGAAACTTCAGCATCTCTCAACTTAAATTGTCTTCCATAAATCTTAAGGATTAAATTTTCCTCCCCATCCACTAATTGTACATTTTTTAGAGTGTAATTCAAAAATATGTAAAATTTAGAAGATAAGAGGTCACATTACGAGCCTACTTATGATGATCATGTGAAAATAATGATGTTGACATTATCATAACTAGACACCAAACTAGGATAGTGGCTTCTAGTTCTATAACTATAAGACATGAGTTCTCATCACGAGCCGATTTGTTCAATATCATTATAACTTGTGAATGACATTTCCATCATTTAGTCACCAAGAAAAAGATAGTGGATTTTAAGTAAATCTAAAATAAAACTTAAAAAAAAAATTCCTCTAAGAATATTACTATAAGTGGATGGGATACCGGTTCATTTTTCGTTAAATGGTAACCCTGTCAAGGATATGGATGCCTACTGGCAGCAGTGGCTCTACTAGTGACAAAATAGTCTATTTTAAACAATAAGTTTCAATATTCCTCTACTTTATGTTTACAACTAATTAATGACTGACACAAACAATAAATATTTTTATCTATAACATGTTTCAAGAATTTTACAAACTAATGAGCTCTTTTATTCAGATTCATCCTTATTAATCTAAATTTCAAAATATTTTTATAGATTTCTAAGAAAAATTTACAAGTTTAAATTTCATCTATTATTACAGAGATAACTGCTTCACCCAATATGTTTCCAATTCTTGTAGTACTCAACAACCCCCCATTATATAGTTAATAGTAGAACTAATTATGTCAGAGGCATTTTAATTGTTGGCTTGGGGTGGGCAAACACTGTTCACCCAACCAATAGGAAAACATGGATTTCGCCCTTCTAACCAATAACATTTTTAAATTTTTTTGTCCCTACACCAATAAAATCTTGCCATGTTCTACCCGCATTATGACCACCTACCTATTCCTCTCTGGCATGTTGTACCCTTCTCCTTCCCGTTAGTCAATCGAAAGTGTCTGAGTTACCTCCTGCACAGTCACCTCCCACATTGATTTGCAGTGTCTTCCATACTTGTGTTTTGTACCCTTCTTAGCATGCCTTTGTGAGACATTATCAAACAATGAACATTGAAACAAAACAAAATGGAAATTTATGTTGACAGATATGGATCAGTGTGAAGGAAAAACTGGTATTCGTGTCGTAGTTGTTTTGATGTCTGGGAAAGGACACATCAACCCCAATATGAAGCTCACAAAGAATCTCGTGTCCAAGGGCATTTCCATCACATTTTTCCTCATATAATCATGGCACGTCATCATCACTCATGGTCACACCGACACCTGTCTGGATGCATTTTCCCAACCTCGAATTCTTGGCCTCGACATTTGGCTGGTGGGAATACCTGATTTCTTGCCTTACAAGTTTGAGAGATGGAAAAAGCTCCAGGAGTTTTCTCAGTCACTAGATAATATGGAAATCCATGTAGAGGATCTCATAAATAATATCAATCAATCCAGTGATCAGCATCCTCAGGCCCCTGATAAAATAAAATTAACAAAATGTGGGATGATTTTTTGACTTCAATCCATCTCCATTAGAGATTTCTCAAACCTCCAGGGTTTTAGCAGTAGCGACAACAGAGATAGAGTCCCAAATACAAAAAATTTGAGAATGGCCTTTGAGGATTCTGAACCCTCTAAGTAGATAAAAAGAAATCTTAGTGATAAGGAAGGCTCGAAGCCAGGTAAAAAATTCCCCTCTAAGAAGAGAAAGAGTGATTCCGGTGACAAGGAACGACCGAAGCCAGATAAATAATTCCCAAAGAACTGAAAGGAGATCAAATCTAAGTGGAATTCAAAGACATAACATGATGGTATTTTGGTTGTTGATAGTATTAATTCATTCAAGCGAGTCTAACAATGAGCCTACTCATGACAAAAAACTGAAAATCGCTAAACTGGATAGCTGAAAGTGGAAGGTAGGCTATTGTTATTTAATTTTTACCATATTTTTATTTTAGAGTGGTGAACATTACCCTAAATTACCAGGTGATATTTCAGTGTAACTATGGTTGAAATGGCCATGCATATATGTTTTGTTTTTAACATTTTTCAATCAAGAGGCTAAGAAATATATCCTGACATAGATGTGGTTACATGCAGGAGCTAACTGAGAATAAAAAAAGGAAGAGGAAACCTTATTACAACCTTCAAAAGGTTAGATTCAGTTTTTATTTTTAAACAATATTGCATATGAAACATCAATAAACTTGGGAAACAAATTAATTTCTAGGGCTCTACATTGCATGAGTTTAAACCTGGGCCATCAGCGATGTGACACCGTGTCTCAAACAGTAGGCCACAACCCAAAGGAAATTTTATTTTAATTTTATTTATTGTTGTTAAATATATAGCTTTGATAACAAATATAAAAACAGCATAATAATATGGTTGACTGGGCTTGTAAAAAATGGGAACCTGATTAAAGAAAAGGATGCAAACTTTAAATCATATTTTCTATACTCACTCTATATTTAGAAGAAAACACTGAAGTTGGAAGCAACAAAAGACATGTGAAAGGCATCTTATCGGTTTTTCTGTGCATTCTGTAGCCCCGAGTTGTTGGCTTTGAATTCTTTTGAAGGAAATTTGTTAGACAGGGTAGGGTCTATTTTCGGATGGAGGAGGTCCTATCTAAGGCATATCATTAAAGAATTCCTCCCATTTGCTCATCTTGCAAATGCATCCATTTTCATGTTCTCCACTTGCTTCCTTCGGGGTTTATAGCTAAAACTTAATGTGAGCATGGGTGTGAGCTAAGTTATTCACATGTTCTATCACTAATTAGACATATCTACTCCTTATGCCTTTGGTATGCTGCATACCAACCTTTTTTCATCAACTCGACTTGCTCCAAAACTAGCTCCAGTATCTCATTTATCTTTTCATTAGAGTCCAGCAGTATTTTTATAGTCACAAAGATATCCCCTTCCAACACCATCATGCATTACCCCGAGCCCTCTAAACATTCAAAAATATAGTAATGAATGCATTTGTAGTCTTATAGGAATCACGGTTTCCCTTTAGTCTTTTGGATCCTTCTAGGAGGGACTTATCTTGCTTGTTGGTTTCTTGCTTGCCCAATTGAGTTGTTTCAACTTCATGATACTAGACTCGCATATTTTTGTCACTTTTGTGGGGCTACCACTAGTTATGTTTGAGTGAGCGGAAGTTTATAAGTCTTTCCTGGTGTCAAAATAACTCCAAGGTTCTTAGGTGGGTGCCCTTGATGTTTCTTTTCAGAATTTGGCTCTTGGGTGGGTGCCCTTAATATTTCTTTTCAAACTTTGGATATCGCATTGTTCTAAAGCAACAAAGGACAAAATTTACTTATCAAGAGTCTGATGGGGGGGGGGGGAGTGAGTGAGAAGAATGGGAATAAGCTGCATGTCGTCATCATCCAATACATCAAGTTGGTGACATAACTCCTAGTAGCTTGGAGGATATTGAAGGACATGTACAAAGTGAATTCATTAAGAGTTTTAAAAACAAAACAATCAAATTTGGGGCTACTTTGTAGATTTGGAATTGTAACAACTTCATGAGGACTTTTGTCGAGGGAACAAGTTACCCATCATCAATGATATTCTTAATTTATTTTTCCCAATCTTCCTCTTCTTTAATAAATTTACCCCTTATATTCTTAAAATTACTTCTTACAAGCTTTAGGATTTATTCAAGCCAACAAACAATAATATATCCTTCTTCCCAAATAGGATTTTATTCAATCTTTAATATTTTGGTTGCTGATAAATTTTCTTTGGGACCGCGGTCACCAATTGGAGGGAAGGGATATGCCTATCATCAAGCTGATCATTATTTTTGAGTTTCTCTTCCCAGATGATGTAATAACCATAGTAGTTTTTTGTTATTTTCATACAATCAGAGAAGCAGATTAGGTTGTAGCCAATTCCTTCGAGTGGTCAGAAATTCAGAAGGCTTTGTATATAAATGGAAAAAATACCATAATTGATACAATACCATGAACAATTATCATGGTTCATTTTTAGTTTAAACTTAAATGATACTATGTAGTGTGTTATTGTCTAGCATACCAACTTAAATGATACTATGTAGTGTGTTTTTGTCCAATATCCCTAGTTAAATCTCAATGCCAATATGAGATAATCTTCAAAACTAATCATTGATGTGGTGGTACTGAATTGATGGAAAACACATATACTTGATTTCCATGGGGAAATATGACGACGATTACTCATTTTCAGTATCTTTACTACATGGGACAACTTTCCTTAGTCAAAGAAGCACTCAATCACTCTCTTCCACATATCACTTCATTTCAAAAAAAATGTGTATCACTACATAGTTTGAAATCTTGGGGGTCGAGGTGACATTAAATGTGTGAGTTGGAGCTGGAGTTCGAGGGTGTCAGTAGGTGAGACATGAGATAGAAACCAAACAGAGCATGGAGTAATGGAGATAAAGTTGGGGTAAGAGCAAGTCGCTTGCGAGGGTAGGCTGAAAAATGAATTCGAAATCATCGAAATGGAAAATATGTCTAAGAAATTTTAAAAAATCCAAAAATAAAGGATGGGTACATAGGGAATTACCAGATTTTGTTCCACCATAGACATTTTATTTATTTCATGTCCTTTAATTAAATTAAAAATCTCCCTCTCACATTAGAGGAAGAAACTATGCTAACAACCACTAGTGCAACATCGTTTGTTAGAGTTGTGGGTAGGAAAGGATGATTCTAAAATAATAAATGTTTTTTGGAGTTTAGCTTACACCTATATTAAATTGATAATAATAATGAAGAAGCGTAATATTTATATCTACCATGCTTAAACATGATTCACTGAACGTTATAACTATTCCAATAGATATACACATTGTTCTTGATATTTCTAGTTAATTGCAAATTGTAGAAAATATGTTCCAAGTGAGAAAGTTATTATATTCCAAACCAACTAAAATAAAGGAAGTTGATAAGGGTGTAATGTTAAAACTTAGATGGGCAGATAGAAATAACACAAATGGCTTGTACTTTTATATACGCACATGTTGAGGCCTTATCAGTCTAAGAAAACAAGTGATAATGAAGACCATTGGCAAAGTTGCATTGTAGTTACAGGAAGGGCTACCATACATGTCAACAAAATTTAGTTTCACATGAACACGTCTTTCCCATACAAATTCCTTGAATCAATTTGATGTCTCAATTTGTTATAAATGTGTGCAGATTGTATGACGAACATTTAAAATCACTTCTCTCTTGTATGGTCAGATTTAGTTCTCTCATTGTCATTATTTAGTGATTTCATTTGTCATAATGATAGGTAGTAACTGAGGAAAATTAATTTTTTTCAAAATGGTGAAAAAAAACTAAACAAATTATCGGCGTATCTTTTCACATTTTAGTGCAAATGCTAGTAAATAATGGGGACCCTTTTGAACCTTAGATAAAATCCCATAGTTTTAAATAAAATAAGACAATTTCAACCTTTTTTCACTAAAAAAAATGACTAAACGAGATAATTCCCTTATCCGAATTTTCATATCGGAGTTTAGGCCCACAATGCAATATTCATAAATAAGCTACCTATAGTATTTTTCTCTAAATGCATTATCAGAAAAAACTTGATTGGAAATGTTTCAAAAATCGTAGCATGTATCATAAAGAAATTTGTGATACAATACCTCTGATTAAAGTTTCAAATATTTCTAAGACTAAAATAATAAAGCACTTCTTAGTGAATATAATAATCAAATTCCTGGCCCCACAGGATTGTCATGTGGCATTTCTAAATTTTTGATACTTTTCATATGAGCACCAAATAAAATCCTCGATCTTCGATATTTCCTATCGTTGATCCTAAGATACTTCGATATCCTCATATCTCCGATCTCCTATATTCCCAAACACCGATACTTTGATAAACCTCTCCTTTCCATATCGTAATTCCCATATCGAAACTTCCTATCGGTTGTCACTCCTTTAAATCGCCGATATAAAATCTCCGATACAAGACCTCCAATAACACTTCCCACTTATGTTTATAGTCGTTACATTTTAATAATAAGTATATCATAAGGAAAGGATATCCCATGTTTCAAAGATCCAACCATATGATTTTTCCAATAAAACCCTCCGATATGCTGACATGTACAAAAGCCCATGTGAACCCACGTTTCACTACTTAATGGCCAAATGTATCGAATTTATGATTTCGAAGTTCTAAATGATTTGGTTATTATAGATTTATATCAATGGATTTTTCTCAAATAAAGGCATGAATTGATGTGAAATGAGGCATTTTCTCTAAGGAATTCTAGAGTTTAGAAAGTTTCCGCTTAACCCCATGTTTTCTCTTCGTGGGCCAACCCCAATACAAAAAGCTCAACAGAAGTGTCTAAGGCAGCTAAAGCTAATAATAAATTTTCATGTCAACAACAGTTGATTCCTCCTCCACTTGAGACGACTGAAATTCTTTTGCTATTTCCAAACACATATTGTACTCCAGATGTTGGAACCTCCTCATGGGAAGCTATGTACAAGATTTTTGAGGATTAAAAACCCAGGGTAGTGCAGAGAAAATCTACAACTGATCATTATACTTCAATATCTGAGTCTACCTAGAACAACATTACCAATTATTTCTTACACAGAATTACAACCCGACCAAATATATTTCCTTATACAGACACGATTAAATGGGCCATTGATAATTTAAATATTTTAGAGATAATTTTTCTAACTCCAAATAAGACAGTTATTAGGTCATTTACCAATGAATATTTAAGAAAAATGTATAAGTTGTCGCCGCACCAAAAGAAATATGACAAGAAATATGTGTAGAAATTCATGAGTGAAAATGAGAATCAATGAGAGCCCATTAGGCAATGGAGAAGAGATTGCAACAAACACAAGCGTGAGGATAAGGATATGTATTCCATTGCCTCTCTTGTTGGACCATTTTGTTATATAGTTGCCATGATGTGTAGAATATATGGATATCCTAATACCCAAAAATTATCATCCCAGTGGGTACCATTAATTGATGTTTCCTCAGATGGATACATTATGTATTGGGGAACTATATTGTCTGATAGTATAGGAAAACAAATACTAAGTTATAGGAAAAAGCGTAGTTTTTCTCAAAATATTGTTACCCCATTCTACATGAGTTCCTATATAATGGATGTTGTTTGTTTCACCTATGACTTTACATTTATGGGATGGAAATGGATCATAGAGGACCCTACGCCTATCCATATCCATCATGACATACTATGGGAATCCAAATTCTAGCCTCATTTCTATAAAATTTACCATGGATTTATGCTACCTATCCACCAAAATGTCTTTGATGAGAGGGAACCTAGGCTTTCCCCTCAAGCTAATAATGATTTATTATCAATAGGGAGATGGTTTGGAGAGGAATCCTTTACTTATATTTGGATCTTCGGTAGATTTTAGAACCCTTGTGTGTTGCCCCTTTATGTTCCTAATAAAATCTTAGCCCGATAAATAGCCTACCAAACTATTGGGAATGGCCATTAAAAGGTTTTCAAAGATGCTAAAAATATAATGTGGCCTACCTTTCCTATTTCATGTGGTGTTTATGCTCTTTACATTTTCAAGCATGTTGGTCTTGAAATTGAAAATTTTAATTTTTAAATTTCCCAATTGTACCCAATGGACAATATGATACTAATTATACTACCAAGAATGTCACACCACAAGAAAAGATTACATAGTTTATGCATGATCTAGAAATTTTTGATGATTTACTTGAATTAGCTTCTATATATGCAAAGTTTGAGAAATTAGCAGCAACACAATTTATTCCTGAAGAATTGGTTAATTTTAATCAATATATGAATAAAATAATAGCTCATTTTCCTTTGAATTTGTTGATAATTCATCAACAAAATATAGAACATGATAAAGTTGTGATTGCTTCAGCAAAATATTGTTACACAGTATTTTGTCATCGTCCCTGCAATCCCTTGCCCCGCATATTGGAGGATCTTTCCCATGACCTATGAGTAGTGGCATACTCTGCAAACACCTTCTTTTCATCCTTCTGCATAGGGAAATCATTTCTCCTATTGAACATTTCCTCAAAAATCACACAAAAACCAATGTTTTGGCCTTGGTGCGGGTAGCCAGTTCACCCCTCATGCCAATGAGGAGGATTTAAACTAAAGCCCACGCCAGCTGGCACTCTGTCTCAGTGTTGTGCCCACGCCAACTATTTTAGGAATGTTTTTTAACAAATAGAGGTGGAAGTTTCCTTCTAACCACCTCAGGGAAGAGTCACAGGAAGTGGTTAAGTTGATCAACCACATATCTCCCTCTTTGGGTGGTGGTTTCCAACCCCCATGGGACACTCCTTGAAGATAAGTCTCCCTTCCATGATTATAGGGATCCTAACCTCTCCCTCTCCCTCTATATAAACATGCCTTCTCCCTTTATGAAATCTAGCTGAACATATAGCCAAGAAGCTGAACTTGGAGAAGAGATACTATAGTTGAGTAATCGCTATTGAGAAGGTAGAACCAAGGAGAATTCCGTAGAGAGAGCCCCGTCCAAATTCCCGATGAGCCTTTGTGAGACGCACTCCATTGGAACCCTGTTAGAGGAGACCACAACATCGAAGCTTGGTTTTACTCTTCCTTTCTTTCATTAATATACTCGACTATGGTGTTGGTTCCATCTTTGTGTTATGTTGATTATTGATACAATTGATTTAGTCTTCTTCGACTAACTGATAGTTACAAATGTGAATTAGTATGTTGTATATAATCATTGTTTCTTGTGTGTGTGCAGGTATCTGAGCGTGAAAGTGAGCGGATTGTGATCTTTCAAACCAAGAGCGAGAGCAGCTACTCTTTCTGACAACAACAACAGCGTAGGACCTCCGGTAAGTGATCTATAGAATCTACATCCATTCGTTAACTAGGAATCAATATTATAGCTTGTCTCGCTTGTGGCTAGACCCACTCTAGGGATAGTGGGATCGCCTTTGTCCATAGAGGGGATTTACCTCACCAACAAATTGGCAACTCCACTAGGGATCAATGCGAGTTTGTCTTTCATCCATTAGGTCTTCTTCTTGGTATTTGCTTGCTTATTGTACCTTTTCTGATTATTTTTGCTGAGTCTAAGACCCCTGTTTAGCCCCAGAGGATCAATTCTGACCTCTGTCTTCCAAAATTTTCCTTTTACTAGGATAACTACCTTGGTGCATTTTCTGGCTAGATAGTCGCACACACTGGTACTTGTTGCTAGTTCATCACCTGCGCCATCCCCTGTTTGGCGCTGATTACAACCAAACTGTCACGCCAATTCCTGTAGGTATTAGGGTTTGCCTTGTTTTGGAGTTTTTTGATCAGTACTTGTGTTTCTGGGTGATTTCATGACATGTTTTGATTGCTTTGGGATTGTTTGTGATTGTGAACAACCTCCTTCCTTCAATTGTTTATCTGTTTCCTGTCAGCATCAGAGCCTTAGGGTTTTAAGTGCTTTGGTATTCTGAGCGTCCTGTAGGAGTCTGGGTCTTTTGTTTCACAGTCAATTGCATTACTTGTTTGATTGCATTCAGCTCCCTTGATCTGTTTGAGTGATTGCATGTGGTGGAATGAGTCTTGTCTCTTTCATTTAGTTGTGCTTCCTGTCACTCCAAATATACATTACATTGCTTGTATGGGTATGTTTTGACGTCTTTCTTCGATTTGAGAGATTGCAACATTGGTTTGAGTTTTATTTTATTTTCTTTTGGGTTGATTTAAATTTTTTCATTTCAACTCTCGCATTAACATTCTCGAACTAGTGTGTTGGTTTGTTTTTCATGTCATCTAGTGCACTTCTTGCTCTATTACATTGAAAAATAAAAAAAATTGTGCTTGCGTTCTTGTTTGCATTGTGGAATTGGAAAATCTTTCACATAACTAGCATTGGGCATTCTAGGAAAGATTTCTCATTTTCATTATCTTGCATCAGATACTATAGTGGATGCTTCTGTGTGTTCTCATTATTTGCTATTGCTTGAAAACTCCTAAAGTTTCTCATAGATGGATTTTCATCGAACAAAATGGTATTTTATGGCATGTAGCTTGCATTTAGGAATTCGTGAGATTCAACATTCTTTAGGACCTTGGAATTGAAACATAAATACAAGATCAACTTAAAATTTGTTCAATTAACCTAAGGCAACATTGAAACCTAACGAAACATTTAGTGTTCTAAGTTAGAGATGTGTTCCGACATCTTTAAACCTAGCAGCTGTCACTCACCATCTGGCTTTAGACAGCGCTAGTATGAACTTGCGCTCCTCATACTGTCGAGTATATAAAGGGAGACCCCTCTAGGTTGCAATCCTTTTATTCGTAGGAAGCCGAGTCTGTCTCCTTGTAACTGTGATACACCGAACACAGCATTCGAGGAGACTACCTGCACGTATGTCAAGTCCTTGGTCGATTCTTATTTCATTTGATTACCAAGGTGTATATGGCTGTTCACAGAAACCTGGTACACCCTTTTACCTAGACTACCTGAGCAGTCATTTTCGATCTTTACTGACTCCATAAATTTGAAAAGATCATCGAGCACTTTTCCTTTCGCGCTCGCTTAAAACTAAAAGAGACTATAGTCATATTTGACTATTTATTGACTCTTAAAACATGAAACAACAAATTTTTGGTTTCAATGTGGTAATATAAACTACCTACGATTACATGCCCTTTAAAGTTTGATTACTTGGCCTGTCTTTTTTTGCCTCGGTTTTAATCCAAGAGTCTTCTTTTCTGATATTTTTCCTTTTTCTGGTGTGCTACAGTCATAGTAGCAGAACCATCGGTTTTGTCTACTGGTAGTCCTTTCTCGGACGATTCATCTGAAACCTCGCAAACCTCTAGGTCTTCCAAGCTTCTGCAGCCTCTTATCTCATCAGAGTACCCCTTTGGAGAACCGGTTGAGTTCCATTGGCCTCTTTCAAACGCTTGGTTTGGGTTTGGGGTCGGGGAACATTTTCCCCCTCTTACATCGGGATCACCATTTTTGGCTGCTATCATACCTCCTAGCCCCCGTAGTCTTTTACAATATCTCACGGTGGATTCAGACATGGACTCCTCTAGTCCTAATGGCAGTAAGGGGATTTCAGTTTTGAATGAAGAATACCAACTTTTCTCGGAAGACATCCACCAAGATCCTGCTCAATCTTCACCATCGGTGTCGCTTCCAGTCGGATATAGGTCTTTGGGTCATATTATAGCCGGTATTGCATCCATGGCAATATCAAATCTGTCGAGAGGTCCAATTCTCCCATCATTAGGGATGTCGCCAATGACACCTGTCTCGTCAACAAATTTTTTTACATCTTTCCCCACTAGGCCTACTGTCTACATGGCTGCATCAGCACCGGTCGTCACCGCTTAGTCGTCAGGAGTTTCAGCTTCGGTAGAGACTTTGATTTCCATGGAAATCCTTGACGGTATTTCTTTTGAGGAGTATCAGATGGTTGTTTAGCAGTAGAGCTCCCAGACTAATCAATCCCCTTAGGATCCTAATCATCCTTATTTATCTCATTATGGTGTGGATGGTACCCCCATTTATTCACTTCTTTTTCAATATGATGAGCACAGCAACCCTATCTATTTCCCTGGTCCTAAGGCTTATCATTTCCTTTCTATTTTTAGGCCTACCTTGCATGTGCAACCTTCTAACCAGCAAGGAAAACCCTTTCAGGGACAACCTTCGGTTCAGCAAGGGTATGCTTATGACCCACAAGGACAACCCTTTCAGGGACAACCTTCGGTGTAGCAAGGGTATGCGTACGACCCACAAGGGAAAACCTTACAGGGACAACCGTCGGTCCAGCAGGGATTGTTTTACAGCCCGTAAGGGCAGCCTTACAATCCTCAAAGTCAACTTCGAGGACCTACTATGCCTTTTAACCCTCAATTACCTTTTCTCACCACGTTGGAGTTACCGGATGTGTCCAAATTGACAAATGACCCAATTCTTCATAATCCTTATTGGCCTCTAGTTCCAACGAAGGTTCCTGGTGATTGCCCCAAGTTTGAGGGCGAATCTAGAGAGGACCCCCAAGCACACGTCATGACATACCATTAATGGTGTTCTTCAAATTCTTGGGTGGATGACTCTGTTCGACTCCGTATTTTCCAACGCACTCTCACTAGGGCTGCTGCTAAGTGGTATATCGAACTGCCTCATGGCATATTTCAAGATTTCAGCACTCTCACTATGGCATTCCTTACTCATTTCCATTTTTTGGTTCATTATGAAGCCAAGATGCATCTCCTAACATCCTTGAAACAGGACTGGGCTACCCATATCTTGGACCACATTCATGATTGGAGACGGCATCATCGCTTGATCAAGTTTGAAATTCCTGATCAGCTTCTTACTCATTCTTTCACTATCTATTTTTTTAATCACATTGTGAAAGACATTGCCATGGCAACCTTTGTAACCGAGGAACAAGCTATTGCTCGTGCCTAGTACCATGATTTAGTGTACTCTCAATCAGGCATATTGTATGACATCTTGACTGATGATCCATGACCTAGGACCTCTAAAGCGCTGGATACCCCAGCTGTCGACAGCGTTATTGGTTCAGTGTCTCAGACTTCATGCAAGTCTTCCAATGGGAAGCAGAAATCAAATTCTTCCAATGGTTAAGCTCCTCAGCCTACCCTAGATTCTGGTAAAACCTCGGAGGTCAATGTTGTTTAGGCCAATCCTGCAGACAAGACTTCCAAGGGGATAAAGAAGGGCAAAGCCAAGGCCAAAGTCGATGCCCCAAAACCAGAATCGTCTAAACCTCGTGCTGATGATGGTTCACAGTGAAAGCCGAAGTATCCCTGCCTGATTTGTGATGAGGACCACTACATTAAGGATTGTCCTAGATGATCCGAGGTTATTCAACTGCTCAAGGGCGCTAAGGGAATTCTGACGGTCCTTAAAGAACCTTTTCCATCTCAGCAAACATAGATGGTTGAGAAACCTGCACCATATGCATCGTTTGGCTCTCAAGTATTCATGATGAACGGTTTTGCACCTATTTCCATCGCTACTCGGTCGAAATATTATGCTGGATCACACCAGGTAGCCGCGAAAGAGATCACTGATGGTCCTCCTTCACCACCTGCCTCTGGTCCTCTTGAGATTGAAAGGCCCAATGCTGAACCCGTTGTACAACCACCTTTTAAAGGTGTTCTTCGGAAATCTTCTTATAATCCTAACGCCCGTGCTCCTTAGAATTACAGTATTGTTGAGGATTTAGCATAGGCGCCATCTGCGATGTCCACGTTAGAAGTGCTTCAGAGTTGTCCATCTCAACGGAAAGCATTATTATCTGCGATCAGCGAGATTGATCCTGTTGATTCTAGCCTTCTCTCTTTCGACTTAGAGAATTTCATCCCCCGACTTTCGCATGAGATTGCGCTTGTCATAAAGGTTGGCATCAACGGTCTCAACATCCATAGAGCCGTTTTGGATGAAATTACATCGACCTGTGTCATGTCATCTACTTGCTGGAAGGCTATTGGCTCTCCAGCCCTGACTTCGTCACCCAAATCCCTTGAGGTATTTGATGGAAGGGAATCGAAACCCTTGGGTGTTCTCGCTAGCTTGTCGATCACGTTGCAAGGAAAGATGGTCAACATTGAAGTAGAAGTCATTGACGCTAAACTCAATTACAGTCTTCTACTCGGTCGCAGTTGGACTCACGCTATGTTGTGTATTCCGTCCACCCTCTTTCGTCTTCTAAAGTTTCCACATGAGGGAAAAATCATTACTATCGACTAGTTGTCATTCTTTACCTTGTCTTCCGAGAAAAACATGCCATACATGGATCAGATTCCTTCTCCCCCCGATAGTGTAGGGTCGGATATTTTCAAATATCCCACTCTCATGGGTATCTTTCCCCTTCCACCACCAAATACCATTCAAGTTAATATGATCTCTTGGTCGAATGACCCATGGATTGTCCCTTTACCTGAACAGGTTGATTCATCTGGGGATTCAACGCCGCTTATTCCAATTGAAATCAATTATTGTGAGCTTACAACAGCATCTGATTCTCCCTCTTCTGAAGATGCTCCTTTGAGCATGTCTCTCAATGTTTATTCTCAATCCCCCTGGCTCAACGATGTGGATTCCCCTGATCCTTTGAAAGTAGTGTTTCCATCCGATGAGGCCATAATGGAAATCACGTCTCTCGAAGATCTACCATGGAGTGATGGGCATCATCGTTCCTCATTTCTGCCTGGCCTCAGGGTAATGAATAACTGTCTTGAGTGTTTTGCATCTCAAGTTCCTTCTCCACCACTTCAAATGCCTATCTTGAATCATGAAGTCTTCGCTGAAGGTAACTTGGGTAACATTACTCAAACGATGCCTATCGACATTTTCATGAAACTGGAAATTGTTGAGAACATCCATGTGGGAGTCACTTGCTCTTCCGATGAAGTCCAAGTGTATACTAGCCTCTTTCACGAATTTCGTGATGTGTTTGCTTGGTATTACGGAGAAATGCCTAGAATTGATCCCAGTATTGTGGTGCACGAGATTCCCACCTACCCAGGTGCGAAGCCTGTTCGCCAACGTCTTCATCCAGTGCATCCTTGGAAAGCCGCCGCCATCAAAGTTGAAGTTGAAAAACTTCTAAAAGCGGGTTTCATTTATCTAATTCCTCTGATAGAGTGGGTTTATAACATTGTTCCTATGGATAAGAAGTAGGGAGAAATTCGTGTCTTTGTTGATTATCACGATATCAATCGAGCCTGTCCTAAGGATAACTATCCCACCCCTTTAATTGATCAGATCATTGAAGATTGTGTGGGGAGTGAGATTTTTTCCCTTATGGAAGGTTTTTTTGGCTATAATCAGATCAACATTCTCCTATCTGATCAACACAAGACCTATTTTATCTATCCTTGGGGAATGTTCGCGTATAAGAAAATCCCTTTCGACTTGAAGAACGCTAGAGCTACGTTCTAGCACGTGATGTATTATGCCTTTCACAATATTCTTCATATTGTTCAACCATACATGGATGACCTTCCGACTCATTCAGCTACATCAAAAGACCAACCAGACCATCTCTAATCAAATCTTTCTTCGTTGTAGATGCTACAACATTCAGCTCAATCCACATAAATGCATATTCTGCATCGATTCCGGTAGAATTTTAGGGTTTATCTTATCTAAAGACATAATTCACCTTAACCCACTTAAGTTTGAGGCTATTGTTAATCTCCCCTCTCTATCCTCGTTACACCAGCTTCAGAGTCTCCAAGGGAAACCAAATTTCTTACGTCGTTTTATCCCAAACTACGCCGAAGTAGCCAAGGGGTTCACACGAATTTTAAAGCAGGATGTCGCTTTCTGTTGGGATGAGATTGCTCAACAATATTTTTATATGCTTAAGATGTTGCTTTTCAACGCTCCTCTATTACGTCCTCCGAATTACCATCGTGATTTCACCCTCTATCTAGCTACCGCCTTCAGTACGATCACCATGGTTTTAATTCAAGATGATGATGACAGTAACAAGAATCTCATTTATTACATGTCTCGGAACCTTCTCAACCCTGAAACACATTACGCACATGTCGAGAAGTTAGCGTTGGCTGCAGTCCAAGACGTCCAACATTTTCGTCATTATATCCTTTTACGCATGGGGACCATGATTTCGGATTGTAACCCCATGACATATATTCTGTCTCGATATTTGTTGGGGGGAAAATACTCAAAGTGGATCATTATCCTCCAAGAGTTTGATTTGGAGTTTACTACAGCCAAATCAAATAAATCACTTGTTTTCATTGATTTTATTTGTTCTCTCCATGCCGACTCTGCTCCTTCTCAT
>JAXQQM020057762.1:0-21471 GCA_034641835.2 Pinus albicaulis
AATTTATGTGTTCAAGTGAGAGCTAGACATTTTAATTTTAAATCCTAAGGGGAGTGGACCCCAAAGGGTAAATAAATTGTAAATGTAATTAAGTATTTGCTTGAGGAAATAAATAAAAATGATGATTGTGCAAATTGGCCAAAATGAGATTTATGAGATCACTTGCTAAATCCATGAGGATGGATAAAGCAAATAATTCCCCAAAAATCTTTCAAAAATCCTTGAAAGAAATTAAATTAAATTTAGATTTTCTTTTGTGATGGAAAATATGGATTTCCCCAATGATGAGGAAAGTAGTTGGGAAGAGGTCAAAAAGCTGGAAAAGCTGAGGAAAAGCTTGAAACAACTTTAAAGAATCCCAAAAATGGGAAGCCTAGGCAAATAGGAAGAAAAGCATCCTGCTATTCTGGACGCAGAATTAGAAACAGGCTTGGGGAAAATAGCTTAAATAAGTTGCTCCTAAACAGATTGGGGGTTGATCTGTTGGAGGAGGGATCTCAGCTCGGGGGTGAATCCTGGAGATAGACGGATTCTAAGGTTGGGAGGTTGGTCAATTGCAAGAGTGGTATGTTTCTGAATTTATGGTTGTGTTTACTTCATCTACTATAAATGGGCTACATATAAAAAAAATGATTATTTTACAGAATGTTAGATTCTACATTTAGCAGTAGTAATCATAAGGAATCTCCCTTTGAACCCCTGCATGGTTGTAGAAAACAAAGCCGTAGATTTGAATCCAACAGAATCTCTGAACCATTACTGGTTCAAATCTGAGGATTGCTATTTCCACAGGAAAATGGTGAGTGACTTTAATCTGCCTTTGTTCATAGGATAATTTCCATATTTACATATCTAGTATAGAGAAGTCTAAAATCTGATTATAAAACAAATTTGAAACACCAGAACATACTATACTAGTACTTGGAAATCATTAAAGTAAAAAAAAAAAACAAGAGAATCTCGTTAATACTAGGATCAGCACGTTTTGCAATTAGAAAGAATTCAGAAGCCAACATTATTTACCCATGTACTCCGCATATCCAAGTACATTCTTGAGGTTGAAATCTGGTGCATTAACAAAAATTACCCTTTGGATAGAGATAATAGTTATGAATCAATTAAAACAAAAAAAAACACGTAACCCTCATTTCTCCGCTAACAGAATTAGTATAATCTAATGAAATATGATAATTAACCGTTCGCATAAGATGCATATAAGTTTAATCGGTGAGGAAAAGTGCGTAGCTATGTCTGCGTAGCATTAAAATTATTCTTACTGGATAAATGTCGTAGGATCGGCTAGATCTGGCAAGAAAAAGAAAACCATTACTCATTACGTAGTGCTATAAAATTTCTGGTGTATGCATTTAGTAATGACAAGGTAGTCACGAATTTCCAATACCAGAGTAAACATTAAATTCAGTTAAAACCGTGGCTGCCTGTAGTTATTTAGTAACTTGGCATGATAAAACAAAACTGTATTATGTTTATTAGTTGCCGACCGACAAGAATATGTGGTAACAAAAAAAATGGTGAGCACATATATCTTAACAAAAGCCAGAACAGTGGTGATACGTCAGATTTAGAATGGAATCCTTTTTTGTTTTGCAGTCGGAATTTAAAAGTGTTATCCACAGAAATACCCTATTTCTCATTCTTTTCCTGAACTGGGAAGTATGATTATTTCGTTTAATATAAATGTTTTGCCTAGCAATACTAAAACCATATTAAAGTAACAATAGTGTTTACCGATGCAACATAAACTGGAACCCCATTTAAATACAAAGGAAAACGAAATCCAAGCTAGGGACAGTAGGGAGTATACTTATGGCGAGGTTGGGCAACTGCCGAGAGTTCATGCGTAAGGCCACTTACCCTGAACTCTACCACTGATACGATCCCGATGGAGGAGCGAACTCAAACGATAAATTTCGCACTATAGCCTGGATGTTCAACATAATCACCTATGTGAAACGAGGGTTTAATAGTGAATGAGTAAAAGAAAATTTAAAATACAAAAAAAAAAACTAACATCAGAACTGAGCTTGGTGAGGGAAAGCGCGGCATTTAAAATAACCCCACGTCTCTTATTACTTTCATACAGACAAGATTGCATTCGCCGAACGCGCGTGATGGAAACAAAGGATAAACCAGAAATTCCTGACAATCACTGCTACGTCTCAGTCGCTCGGTATGAGAAGTATGGAGGGTAGGAAACCTGTACATCGATTCATCCTCAACCTGGAGTTAGCAGGAGGAAAAACCAGTGACGGGAAGCAGTTGCGTGGTACCTATAACCAAACTCAAACGTGCCATAAATAAATTACACTCACAAATTTAAATAAGCTCGTTTGCTATCGTAACCAGGAAAGAAGAGCTGGAACGAGAATGGCGTTCTCACCAGAAATGAAGGTGCAATGCGAGACAACCAGCACTCGCTCCGTGGGAATGAAAATGCCTCTTCCCTTGGGTATCAAACACTTATTCGCCATTTAGCGGGAACAATAATAACCTTGAAAAAAAACCTAATACACTTATCGTAGTGAAGAAATACTGGATTGAAAACACAACACGAATAAAAGAAATAAAATTTCAGTCCTGGACCAAAAACAAGACAAAAACAATACGACCTTGTGCTACAAGAAAATCTAAGCATGAATGACATGAAGGGGAGCGGTGCAGAAAATCTGGCTACCAAAATGTCGGTGATGACACGCCCGCCTTTGGCATACACGCCAAGCGATTCAGAACCCTGAAGCTTAGGAAAAAAAAAAGAGTGAATGAGAGATGCAAAGGGAACTAAATCCGGGAAATGAAATAACAATGGCCAGAACGGGGTTTAAAAGCGGAAACCGCTATCCAAATACCACGAACCCACAACTGTACAAGCGGAAGCTTGTTTCAGGTTTAGCGTATATGGCGGAGACTCTAACCCTAAGCTGCAACGACCAAGAGTTGCACGAAATCCCGAGGGGGATTTTAAAAATCATGACGAATAGGACAATCAGTACCATTTCATAGTGTTTGATTTTATTCAACTCTAATTCTAAGTACCGCGCACGCGAAATTTCGGCTAAGCTGTGCGCTCCGTTCCTGCCGAAGTGAACCGCACCATGGCCCTCATAGCTGTTGTTGACACATGCCGGTTTCACCGAGCAATAGTACCGTGGTTGGAAACCCAATTTTCTCGAGGTGAGAGAAATCAAACACCAACCTGTACCTTGCAAAATATCAGCGTGTTAGAGGGAAACACGTGTATCTTCCTCCCACCCGATATTGGTTGAAAGGATGTGGTGAGTACTCATACAACTGAATGCAGAACACTGCCGTGGCCGGCTTACCAACTGAACACTCCAACAAAACGAAAACGCATTATTTCCCTACGTACCAAAAAGTGAGAAATGTTAGTAATGGTGCTTAAGAAATCGTAAATGAGACATATCGGAGGTAGATTTTATATTAACGTAGCGGTTACATAAAATATATATGGTGGGATTTTAAATCAGGGGGGTAATGTTCAACATTGATTATATATATACCCCGTGATATATATTGTAGGTTTTATATGACCATTTTATATAACGTCCATCTTATATTATGTGGAGTTAAATGGTGGTATAATAATCTTACTTTATGTGAATTTAAATGGAAGTATAATAATCTTATATTATGTGCAGTTAAATAGTAGTGTAATAATCTTATATTGTGTGAATTTAAAAGGGCAATATATCAATCTTATGTTATGTGGATTTAAATGGAGATGTAATAATCTTACCTTAGAGGAAATGAAATGGTAAGATAATAGTCTTATATGATGTGATTTTAAATGAGTGGGATAATAGTTATACATAAATGATTTTAGTGAGTAGGACAATACATACCTATATATATATATAGATATATAATTGGATTTAAAATAGAAGCGAAAGGTTACCAAGTAAATATTGTAAGGGGTACTATAGCTAATTGAGACCAAAGAGGATACAATATCTTGGACCATAATTATAAAAATAAAAATAAAAAAAATTTGGAGGTGTGACATGATCACTCCTAAAAAACAAAACATCACTTACGCCTTGAGGATGCTAGAATTATTGCAAGGGAGGAACACTATCAAAGACGTAAGATTAGAGAAGCGCTGGAGATTATAAAACACCCACATAACATCAATAGGGACGAAGGATACGAGATTAGTGATAGTTGGCGACTGCTTATTAGACAAATTTACTCCCTAGGTTCATCCTCATCCAAGGTATAATGTTGTAGGTATTCTTCTCCCTCCTTTTAGTTTTCTAGTTTAGGGTCATGTCAGCTCAGAAACTCTTATTATGCCACTTACTCATAATAATTATTTTCATTAATTAATTTTTATTCTAGTAATAAAAATTAATTAATTATTATTTATTATGAGTAAAGGAAAATTAAAATTTAATGCTACTCATAATTAAGTTTTAGAATTACAATTTATTAGGAATTAATTAATTTGAAGAAATAATTGAATAATAATTAATATTAGAATTAACACTAAGTAAGGTTTGTTGGATATTATAGGTTTTAGAATTCAAAATTTATTAGGAATTAACTAATATATATATATATATTTTAAAAAATTTAATGGTTGGTATTTTATTAGGGTTAATTAATAAGAATTGATTAAAACTCATTTAGTAACATATAGTTAGGAAAATTTAAAACATAAAAATCTTGTTATTTTCCTCTCATTAATAAAACTTAGACAAAAATTGAATTTATAATAAATTTGAAATTATTTAAAGATTTTTTTGTTAGAATTAGAATTAATTCAATTAATAATAATTAAATAAAAAATTTAATTATTTATTAAAAATTTTTAATTATTTGTCATAATAAGCTTAAGAGAATTAGAAATTAATTTGAGTAAAAATTTTAATTAAAAAATTTTAATAAAAAAATTTAATAAAATTATTAAAAATATTTAAAAAGATTTATTAATTTTTTTTTAAATTAGCATGACTTAGTGTCGGCTCCTCTTTTCATCTTCATTAGACTTCACCATTTATACCTTGACCTCTTGCGACCTTCTTTCTTCCTTAATTCATTTCTCGTCCTGAAGATGGATCCTCGTTGGGATTCAAAACATTGACAATTGTTTTATGGTACTATCGATGATTTGGTTTCTGCAAATAACAACAACCACAGGAATTTAAGAACCATAATTAGAGAGGTTAATGACACTTTTCATAAAAGATAAATTATTAATATTAGGGATGTCAATATTAGCATTCTTTTTAGTATCAGCATTATTAATTCTATTATTAATGATGTCAATATTACTAATGTCATTACTATTACTAATTTTATTTATATTAATTAAATTATTGTTATTATTAATTGATATATAATATTTATTGTGAATATCATTGTTATTAATATTATAATTATAATTATTATTTATAGTGTGATTAATATTTTTAGGGATATCTACGCGGTTGAGAATATTACTCCCCGAGCATTGAAATCTAACCAAGGCCATGACTTCATTATTCGATTGGACATCAGAACAACAACCTTCATTGAACTTTGGAAGGCTTTCGGTGTTAGGGCTTGCACGTAGAACAGGGTGAATGCTCACAAGGATGGATTGACCACTAGATGCGGAGGGGACAAACTCCAAAGCTTCATAATTCAGTTGAACAATGGAACAAAAACCTTTAGCTATCATTGGATGCCTTTTAGTGTTATGTTTTGAACGCAAAACACAATATATGTTGTCAAAAATGGAATTATCATGATGCAAATGGTGCAAATTGATCGACCATCTGGGTTTGCTGAGATGGGAAAGGTTCTTTAAGGACCGCCGAGGTTCCCTTAGCACTTTTGAATTGTTGACTAACCTTTAATCATCAAGGACAATCCTTAGTGTAGTTATCTCCTTCACAAATCAGACAGGGATACTTCGGCTTTCGCTATGAACGATCATCAACACAAAGTTTAGACGATTTTGGTTTCGTGGCAGCGATTTTGGCCTTGCATTTGTCCTTATTTTTCCCCTTGGAAGTCTTGTCCGCAGGATTGGCCTGAATGGCGTTGACCTCCGAGGTTTTACCAGAATCTGGGGTGGACTAAGCAGAAAAAGTATTGGAAGAATTCGATTTCTACTTCCCATTGGAAGACTTGCGTGAAGTCTAAGATACATAACCAATAACGCTCTCGAATGATGGGGTAGCCGGCACTTTAGAGGTCCCAGGTTGTGGAGCTTCAGTCAAGATGTCATATAAATGCTCGATTGGGAGTACACTAAATCAAGGTACTGGGAACAAGCAATGGCTTGTTCCTTGGTTATGCATGCCCCCATGGCGATGTATTTCGCAATCTGGTTGAAAAAATAGGTAGTGAAACAATTAGTAAGAAGTTGATCAGGAATTTCAAACTTGATCAGGTGACGAGCCGTCTCCATTCATGAATGTGGTCCAAGATATGGGTAGCCTAGTCTTGTTTCAAGGATGTTAGGAGATGCGCTCCGGCTTCATAATGAACCGACAACTGGAAATGAGTCAGGAATACCATAGCGAGAGTGTTGAAATCTTGAAAGATACCACGAGGTAGTTTGATATACCACTTAGCAGCAGCACTGGTAAGAGTGCGCTGGAAAAGACGAAGTTGGATGGAGTCATCCACCTAAGAATTGGAAGAACACCATAAATGGTATGTCATAACGTGAGCTTGGGGGTCTTCTCCAGACTTTCCCTCAAACTTAGGACAATCACCAGGAACCTTCGTTGGAACCAGGGGCCAATATGGATTATGAAGAATGGGATCACTTGTCATTTTGGACACGTCTGGTAACTCCAACATGGTGAGAAAAGGTAATTGTGGATTAAAAGGCATAGCAGGTCCTCAATAAGGACCCGTACCCATATTCCATCCTGGTTGAGTATAAATCTGCCCCCATTGGTTCTGTCTGAGAGGATTCTGACCATAAGGGGTATAAGCCGGATAATTCGGTTGATATGGCGGTTGAGGCCCAGGATACGGTGGTTGATAACTAGGATACTGATTTTGAGTATATGAGGGTCCCGATTGAGCAGCGTAGGGATTTTTCTGTGGAGCATAAGTATATCTTGGCGGTTGAGGGTAATAAGCATAACCTTGAGGTAGGTTGTAAACTGGTCAATAATGACCTTGAGGAAAATAACTGTTTTGGGGTCGAACGAGCTGCTAATAAGTAGGGCCCTACTAAGCTGAATATGTCGAGCGCACAGGTTGATTGGCTGTGGCATAGAATAGAGTGGCGATTGAGCAGGGTTAACAGGTTGAGTAGGTTGTCCTTGTTGAACAAGTTGACCTGACTTCTGAGCAGGTTGGCCTGACGGTTGTGGTGGGGCAGGTTGTGCCTGATAACTAGTTTAATCTGTGGCAGGACCATAAGATGGCCCTCGCTGTGCAACATTTTTACCAATCGAAAAATATGGCTGCTGTGATTGCATCAAAGGTTGAGATGGATGGATTTTCCCCCCAGGACCATATGAAGGTCAAATTGGGATATTGGGTATTGATGAGGATGAATTCCTAGCTGAGCAGATGGAGCAGAGTATTGATGAGGATGAATTCCTGCCTACACCTGTTGCTGTTTGCTGTCAAATTGAGATATTGGGTATTGATGAGGATGAATTCCATTTCCATGTCTTGACATAACTCCATCTCCATTCCTTGGCACGGTAGAAGAAGAACACAGTTGCGTTTGGGATTGAAGAGCATGAATTGCGGGATGATGAGCTCCGATCCTTGAAACCCTCATATACTCCATTTCTT
The DNA here is from genome assembly GCA_034641835.2 of Pinus albicaulis. Taxonomy (NCBI): domain Eukaryota; kingdom Viridiplantae; phylum Streptophyta; class Pinopsida; order Pinales; family Pinaceae; genus Pinus; species Pinus albicaulis. Next base: position 7,792 of record JAXQQM020057762.1, read on the forward strand.
CTAAAACCCTCATATACTCCATTTCTGCTAAAACCCTTGATAGAGATTCGGGGAATGTATCCATATTGTTTATTAGATACCCACAGACAACCTCTACCCTAAACTCTCGTTTATTAGATACACAGGTACTTGTGCTGGTACGAAACTAACGATTTATTCCCTCCCAGTTCTCACAATTAATCTTACAGGTTATGTTCCAATTAGATCATCCGAGCAGCTTCCAGCATGTAACCTGTAACCCAAGGCATCCGCTGTGAACACATAAAGGCCGAGGAACAAAATAAGGAGGAGAATCAGGATAGGCCAAAAGGTTCGAGCAGAGATGGAGCCCCCCTCAATATTGCTAGCTCGTGTTTTAGGGATATGAAGTGTTACTTTCCAATAGCTGCTAACTTCAAGTTGAACATGGAATTTAAATGTAGTTTAACAAATTTAAATTGACACTCACTCCGTTTTTAAGAAATTTATTTTTAGAGTATTATGTTGAATTAAAATTATTTTTAAAATAAATATTACTGATTTTGAATAATTTTTTTAAAGCGAGAGAACAATATTATCCATATCAATACCATAATATTAAATAGAATATATATATATATTAAATTCAATAATTATTTATAGATATTGTATTTTTAAATAAATATTTAAATTATATTTATATTTATATTTTAAAATTAATTTAATAATTATTTATTTTATTATTATTTAAATTATAATAATAATTATTATTATTATTTTTATATATTATATCAAATTATTATTATTATTGTTATTAAATAATAAAAAGACGTCATGTTTTATTAGAGATGAAGTCTCACCGATGGAAACCGAGCTACCCTGCAACCAACACTCATGGCTTGAGACTCATCACACTTGCAGTTAAGCTTGCAAATCATTATACCACCTATGAATGTTTTTGGATATTTCAAACATATTTTAACCACCCCCATCAAAGAATTATCATTTTATTATATTAATTTAATTTTCATATAAATTATATATTCTTAAAAATTACAATCTATATATTAACATACAAATTATTATTTTTTAATAATTAATAATTTATAATTTTAAATAAATTAAAAAAAAATACATAACACAATCTAACTTCTTAACCTATATATTAACATACAAATTATTATTTTTTAATAATTATTATTTTTTAATCTTAAATAAATTTAAAAAAATACAAAACACGATCTAACTAGATATAAAAAATAAAAATAATATATTTTTAAATACTATCTATTTAACTTTAAACTTATTTAAAAATGTCATTGAACTTTAAACTTATTTTTACATTTATATGTTAATATTTAATATGTTAAAATAATATATAGAATTATTGATTTTATATAAGCTAATATTTAATATGTTAAAATAATATATAGAATTAATTATTGATTTTATATAAGTTAATATTTAATATGTAAAAATAATATATAGAATTAACTATTGATTTTATATAAGTTAATATTTTGTAAAATAATTTCATTTCATATTTATAATAATACTTAATAAGTAATGGAAAATACAAAATTTTAACTGTAAAACTCTAAACAATATATAATAATATTTAATAAGTAATATATAATAGTATTTAATAAGTAATGGGAAATACAAAATTTTAATTGTAAAATTATAATAAAAAAATATTTAGTTATTTTTATGTGTGAAATAAATTTTTTTATTAAAAAGATATAATAATTTTGAAAAAATTATAACAACTTACAATAAAAATTAATAATGAGTTTAGTTTTCTATATACAAGTAGAATTAACATTATGCATTTTTTAGTAGCAAAATAAAAAAGTCAATTGTTATCTTTAGATGATGGATAATATTGAATGGACATATAGTTGATTACTATAATAACTATCATTATAATTATATATTTACTCCAATGACACATTAGGGATTACTATAATCTCATATTTACTTGAGTGACATGTTAGGGATTACTATAGCTACCATTATAACCTCCATAGTTCTACATATGAAACACGAACTAGTTAAACTTTAAACATCTCTAAAACAAAAGTCTTAGTAATGCATCATATGAGAAATTAGTCTACAACTTTGAAACAAAATTATATAAAAAGAGATCAATAATACATATCAATTAAAATGATGTACAACTATTGGACCTAAAAATTATTTAGCTATATTTATACTATCTCAAATAATATTAAAAATTGTTGAAAAGATATTTAAGTTTTAAAATCAACTAAATTATTGAAGAAAAATCTATATCATTGAAAACATTCTACCTAGTATCTCTTTTTTAAACTAATTTATCTAAACTGAAATCTAATATAAAATACATTAACACTATTCTTAGTCTCAAAAGTTAATATAAATATAATCACCATTATTATGACTAACACTACTCATAGCTCTATGATTAACACTCCTCATAGCTAGTAAAAAACATAGCATTCAATTACAACATATTATATTATAAAAAAATCATCATTATTTTTATTAATGCTAAGAAAAATAGAAAAATGCCACATTATAAAATCCTCATCATATTTAAAACTTTTTGATTAACACTCCTCATAGGTAATAAAAAAAATAGCATTCAATTACAACATATAATATTATAAAAAAAACCATCATTATTTTTATTAATGGTAAGAAAAATAGAAAAAATCCACATTATAAAATCTCCATCATTTTTAAATATATCTATATAGAAATTTTTTTAAATTTAACCCAATACAAATATTGATACCCGGTGTAGATATACAACTCACAAATAGCATTGATAATATTTATGTCATCTATATCTATAGCTATATCATCTATATCACCTATATTTATGTTATTCTTGAGAATGATTTGCCTCGTCTTCATTCTTGCCTTCAATATGATTTTGAGAATGATTTGCGTAGTCTTCATTCTTGCCTTCAATATGATTTTGAGAATGATTTGCGTAGTCTTCATTCTTGCCTTCAATATGATTTGGAGAACGATTTGCATCATTCTTGCTTTCAATATGATTTTGAGAATGATTTGCATGGTCTTTTCTTAGATAATCCAACAATACAGTTTTGAGAAATGATTTCTTCTATTTTTCTTGCCCTTTAATAAACTTACTTTAAAAAGATATATAACATACAAAACAAAAGCTATTTTGAAAATAAAATTGAAAAAAACATACTAATTTACTTTCTTAATTTTAATAACCTAATTACATAAATTAAATTGTAATAATACAAAAAAAACAGACATTTGATTATAGACACCATAATCATAAATATTTAAATTAAATAAAAGAAAAAAAAAATTTATTTAAAAATATACCAATCTCCCCATTTCATCTTTAAACAGGGACATAGAATCTCCCACAGTAAGCCAGTAAGCCCATGTCCGTTAACAAACTCCGTTGTCATAAGCATGAGAATAAAATGATCAGAACATAAGTAAAAAGTCTATATATGATTAAATTTAAACAAAGTGATAATTTACATGAGAAAAAAATAATCAAAAATGAAAAAGATTTGATTAAACTTCCTCATAAAAATAGTTATAGATGAATAACTTATTTTAATACAATTAAATCCCAAAAATAATATTTAATCTATATATTATTACATTTAATCCCAAAAATAATATTTAATCTATATATTAATATATAACACAATCTAACTTCTTAACCTATAGATTAACATACAAATTATAATTTTTTAATCTTAAATAAATTTAAAAAAATACAAAACACTATCTAAATACTTAACGTTATTATGTTTTTTTTTCTGAATAAGACTAATTCTATTAAGAAAAAAGACATATGGTACAATCAGAGCTTGCAGAGAAGCGAAGCTAAAGAGCAAGGGTGCCGGAAATGATATATTATCAACCTCGGTCCCATAGAGCAACCATGGCCTATGCAAAAGATAACAGAGAGGACAGAAAAGAACGAGCTGGACTAGGGAGTCTGCCCAACATGGGCAGAATCACCCAATCTACATTTTTTCCCTTTCTTTTTACTGACTTTGACCCAACCATTTTGATCTGGCTGGACCGGAACTACTTGCAGACTGTTCTGTGCTAAAGGAGGAGACTCCTTGTCTGAATCAGAAGACGAAGACTCATGAGAGCATTTCTGCGAGATCAGAGGCGCAGAAGGATCCTTGTCGCGGGCTGAGGACATGTCCTTCGGATGTTGAAAATTCTCCTCTTCCACTTCAATGTCCTCCTCATCAGAGCTAGAGGACTCTATGTCATCCATAGGGGGTCTATCACAAGGTTTCCAACTCTTGGATTTGGATTTGTGGGTGATATTATTCTTTTTGTCGAAGAACGATGCACATGTGTTCTGGAGATGCCCCGTCTGATGGCAATGGCGGCACCTGAAGGCTGTGTTCTCATAGTCCAAAGTTTGCGTCCAATGGAAGTCCCCAACTTTGAGGATGATCTGATTTGGCAACCCTTTACTAATGTCTATTTCTGCGCAAATTCTGCCAAAGGTGTAAATTCCTTTCTCTCCCCTTGAGGTGTCTGTTGCCAGGAAGTGGCCTAAGGTGTCCCCGATTCCTTGAAAAACAGCAAAATGCCATAGATGCGCAGGGAGATTTGGAAGCCTGACCCAGATAGGAAGCTTGGAGATGACCGCAGTGGAGGGGTCAAAGTCTGGGAACCAGGGGGTGAGGAAAAGTCCAGCTGATCCCCAGAACCAGGGGCCTCCCGTTAGGGCTTTCTGGTAATCTTCATTGAGGGAAAAGGCTACAATAAAGAAGCCTTTCGAGCAGAAGAAGACTTTGCAGTTGTGGGTCCAATGTGAGTGGATCCACTGATATAGATCGGCAGTGTGGGGCCATAGGCCATTAAATCTGCAAATGAGGGTTGTTTCTAAAAATGTCTGGTATTGATCATCCAGAGATGGATGAGTGATTTAAATGGCAGGGGTTTCCTCCATTTTGTCCACCAAGAAAGGTTTGGGTGCCTCGGCAGATTGGGCAGACTTCTTGGCAAGCTGTGCATGTACCGCATCTTTATAGGAAAAACCTTTGGAGGCAGAGGTTTGCCCAACTGCACCTCCCCTTAGCTGAAGTGATATGATCACTGTGGCATTTCTTTCAATATTATAAGAGGAAAGAGGCAGGTTGTTATCAAGCTGCTTCCCTGCAAAGAGGAGCTACAGAAGGGAGGAAAGGATCCCCAACCTCTGTTCGAGTATCTGTGAGAGATGGCGCACTGTGAAAGACTGCTGAACCCCAAGGAGCAGGGTTTTTCCTATTAGTAGAATTATTTGAATCTGAAAAGTCGCTTGCTGGAGATGAATAGGATCTCGGTTGCCTGAATGAGGAATCAAGGCTGAAACAGTGAGATTGCGGGGCTTCAGAGCCAGTTCCAGATCTTGACAATACCGCTGCTGCATACATAAGAGTACGGTAGTTTCCAGGGGTAGGAATCTGCAGGTAAAGACGTGGAGTAGAAAGAGCCAGCGGCCCAGAGAGGTAAAGGCCGAAGTGCTCCAACTTGCCACCGCGCAGTTGTATGGCCGTAAAGCAATGACGGCCAAAGCAGTCTCAAGCTGAGGGGCCAATGCGCCGAGGGACCCTGCCCTCTTTCTCCACGTCGCCCACCATTTCTGCCATGGCATACCGTCTAGTGAGTAGCATCTTGCACAGTTCATACGCTCGGCATGTCTACAGGGAGCCCAAGTGAAAAACTCCACAGGAAGTCGGTCCCGAGCCCCATGGGTCATCCCATCTTTCTCATGGCTGCAATAGAACTGAGACCCATTTCTTCGCCTCACATATACCTCCCTGCAATCAGTTCCATGGTCGCTCCTCCAGGTTGGCTCGATCCAGCGAGCGGCGGTAGCGTTCGGTGACTGAAACCCTAGGGCAAGGGTGAAAACTCCCGTGCTCTCCATCCTCTCCGTATATTACAACGTTATTATGTTGATATAAAAAATAAAAATAATATATTTTTAAATACTATCTATTTAACTTTAAACTTATTTAAAAATGTCATTGAACTTTAAACTTATTTTTACATTTATATGTTAATATTTAATATGTTAAAATAGTATATAGAATTATTGATTTTATATAAGCTAATACTTAATATGTTAAAATAATATATAGAATTAATTATTGATTTTATATAAGTTAATATTTAATATGTAAAAATAATATATAGAGTTATTGTTTTTATATAAGTGAAAATATTTGGTAAAATAATTTCATTTCATATTTATAATAATACTTAATAAGTAATGGGAAATACAAAATTTTAACTGTAAAACTCTAAACAATATATAATAATAGAATCTAAACAATATATAATAATATTTAATAGGTAATATATAATAGTATTTAATAAGTAATGGGAAATACAAAATTTTAATTGTAAAATTATAATAAAAAAAAAATTAGTTATTCTTCTTTGTGAAATAAATTTTTTATTAAAAAGATATAATAATTTTGAAAAAATTATAACAATTTACAATAAAAATTAATAACGTGTTTAGTTTTTTATATACAAGTAGAATTAACATTATGCATTTTTTAGTAGCAAAATAAAAAAGTCAATTGTTATCTTTAGATGATGGATAATATTGAGATGACGGATAATATTGAATGGACATATAGTTGATTACTATAATAACTATCATTATAATTATATATTTACTTGAGTGACATATTAGGGATTACTATAGCTACCATCATAACCTCCATAGTTCTACATATGAAACACCAACTAGTTAAAGTTTAAACATCTCTGAAACAAAAGTCTTAATAATGCATCACATGAGAAATTAGTCTACAACTTTGAAACAACATTATATATAAAGAGATTAATAATAAATATTCAATTAAAATGATGTACAACTATTGGACCTAAAAATTATTTAGCTATATTTATACTATCTCAAATAATATTAAAAATTGTTGAAAAGATATTTAAGTTTTAAAATCAACTAAATTGTTGAAGAAAAATCTATATCATTGAAAACATTGTACCTAGTATCTCTTTTTTAACTAATTTACCTAAACTGAAATCTAATATAAAATACATTAACACTGTTCTTAGTCTCCAAGAAGTTAATATAAAGATAATCACCATTATTATGACTAACACTACTCATGAAAGCTCTATAATTCAAGCACTCCTCATAGCTAGTAAAAAATAGCATTCAATTACAACATATTATATTATAAAAAAATCATCATTATTTTTATTAATGTTAAGAAAAATAGAAAAATGCCACATTGTAAAATCCTCATTATATTTAAAACTTTTTGATTAACACTCCTCATAGGTAATAAAAAAAATAGCATTCAATTACAACATATAATATTATAAAAAAAACCATCATTATTTTTATTAATGATAAGAAAAATAAAAAAAATCCACATTATAAAATCTTCATCATATTTAAATATATCTATATAGTATTTTTATAGTAAAAAAAATTAAATTTAATATATTACAAATACTGATACCCCTTGTAGATCTACAACTCACAAATAGCATTGATTATATTTATGTCATCTATATCTATAGCTATATCATATATATCACCTATATTTATGTTATTCTTGAGAATGATTTGCGTAGTCTTCATTCTTGCCTTCAATATGATTTTGAGAATGATTTGCGTCGTCTTCATTCTTGCCTTCAATATGATTTGGAGAATGATTTGCATCATTATTGCTTTCAATATGATTTTGAGAATGATTTGCGTAAAATTGAAAAAAACATATTAATTCACTTTCTTAATTTTAATAACCTAATTACATAAATTAAATTGTAATAATACAAAAAAAACAGACATTTAATTATAGACACCATAATCATAAATATTTAAATTAAATAAAAGCAAAACAAAATTTATTTAAAAATATACCAATCTCCCCATTTCATCTTTCAAGAGGGAAATAGAATCTCCCACAATAAGCCCATGTCCGTTAACAAACTCAGCTGTCATAAGCATGAGAAAGAAATGATCAGAACATAAGTAAAAAGTCTATATATTATTACATTTAAACAAAGTGACAATTTACGTGAGAAAAAAATAATTAAAAATGAAAAAGATTTGATTAAAATTTCTCATAAAAATAGTTATAGATGAATAGATTATTTTAATACAATTAAATCCCAAAAATAATATTTAATTTATATATTATTAGATTTAAATAAAATGTCAACTTATATATTTTAGCATGAAAATAAAAAAATAATCAAAACTGCTAATATATTATTACATTTAAATGGAGTGATATAACTTACATGTATTTTCGAATACGTACATTCTGCTGTTGTTATTGCTCCAGTATCTGCGGTCATGATATTTTATTTTATATTCCATTTAAAATAAAGAAAAACCTAAAAGAAACATATAAATATAAAGGAATATATAGTGGCTGAAAAGTAACATATGAATGTTATCACTTAGTAAGAGATACCTGTATCTTAAGCGCCACATATAAGGCAACGTCATGTCCTCAACTTCCATTACAAGACTAGGTCTCATTATATCCAACGACGGAAGTGACAAGAATTGAAACACTGAAAACGAACTGGAGCAGAGAGTTGCTCTTCTGAAGATTACGAATAGATTAAATAGATTACATTGGAAACATCAGCAATAAATAACTGGAGATAAACTCGACTAAACTGGACTGACTTAAACTAAACTTGGACACTTGGACTGACAGATCTGACACCTAGAAAGTGGTTGAGATTACGTTCTTTAACACTCCCCTTTAATTTCAACCACATAAAAAAAATTAATTAAGATACCTGCTGGTCTATGTCTCAGCGAGGTTTACAATTTAAAAAAAATTGACTTCAACTAGATTTGGTTTTCTTCTTCTCTTCTTCCAAATTCTGTAGCCTCTAAATTGTTTCAGATTTTTCGCTTTACTGTATCCTTGAGAACTCTGTTTCTTCATTTGTTGTTGCAGGTCTTCTATTTTTCCAGGCTGTCTAAGCATTTTCTGGACATCTTCAAGAAATGTGGGCTGCTGCCACATATTGTCTTCTGTAGTGCTCTTTTCATGATCAATCCTCTGCAACATAGGATTAGAATAATATCTTATCTCTTCAAAACTCCAATGCATGAAAATTTCATTGACATGTTCATCATGCATGTCATCTTCATCATTCATATCTACATCTTCTGTGTATATCTCATCAAGACATGGTGTTGCAAGCCATGTTTCAATAAACTTTAGCTCTTCTTCATAATTAATCTGTGTACCTGCACACTGAAAATCAATGTTAGAATAAAAAACATTTTCAGAACGACATTGGTTCTGGTCTTTTTGCTCTGTAATGAGAGCTTTATTCAGTTGTTTTTCCTTTTCTGCTTCTGCGTCTATCTTTGTTTCTGCATTCCCTTTGCAGACATCTTTCTTTGCTTCTGTCTCTTCTTCTTTCTCTGTTTCTTCCTTCTGCTCTGCAATGAGAGCTTTTTGCTGTTGCGCTTCCTTTGCTGCATCTTCCTCTGTCTCTGTCTCTGTCTTTTTTTCTGCCTCTTCTTCATTGACCTGTGCTGCTGCAAATAGGTTGTCTTCCACTAACTGAAGTGGGGTAATCTCACCAAATAACATCATGTCGATATCATATTTTTGTTGCATCATCTGCAACCAATCATCATTAGCAAAAATTTCATTATCAAAGTTTACATCAGCCATACCAATCATCGGATTTACCATTTCATCAGCAAACTCTGTTGCTGGTATCGTTAAAACTTTGTCAGCAATCTCTGTTGTTGGTATCATTAAAACTTCGTCAGCAATCTCTGTTGCTGGATTCTCTTCATCCACTTGTGGTTGTGCACAGTGGGATTCACGAGCATCTTCATGCTGCTTTTTTGCGTCTTCTGACTCTTCATCTGGCTGTAGATTTGCTGCTATAGATCTACCTTCATCTTCATCTTCAAAGCTCCCCTTTGCTTCAATGCTCCCCCTTGTACCAAAACATCTTTCAAGGGTATCCCATGCCTCCTTGGCTGTCTTGGCATCTGAGATTAAGGGAAGAATGCTATCATCGACAAATTCTTTTATGCATCTTAATGCATAGGCGTCTTTTTGCCTCTTGATTTCCAGATCTAGAAAGATCTTGAACATAATATTCTTTTGCTTTAGCCTCTTGGCTTTTCCCATGTCTTCGTTGTTAAACTTTTACAAACAAACGAGTTTACATATTCATCAATACCTTGTTTCTTAAAAAAAAATTGCTGCTCCTGAATGAGTCTTATGCAACTTCACTTTTTCAAAAATTTTGCTGCTCTTGAATGAGTCTTATGCAACTTCACTTCTCCTTCTAAAAAAAAATATCTTCCTCAAAAAAATTTCTTGTAAACTTTCACTTTCATCTCACATCACAACTTTAAGTTTTTTTTTTTTTTTTTAAAAACTCCCAAAAAAAAATTATTTTAAAACTCTTCAGCACATGTTCTTGCATAATCTCTTTATAAAATACCTTTGCACATTCTATGTTTTTTTTATAAAAAAACTTTAATAAAAAAAAATTTCTTTAATGGGCTTCCTCCTCTTTTTAAGTTCCTTAAGATGAAATATTTAAAAAACATATACCCTTTTTTTTAAAAAAACTCTCCTCTTTTTAAAAAAAAAGGAACTTCACCTTCACCACTCTTTATAAAAAAAGGCTTCACCTTTTTAAACTCACTATTTCCCCTTCTTTTAAAATCAACACATCGAAAATATGAGAAGATTTCCTTTTGAATCGATTTTGAAAATCGACGTTGACCTTAGTACCTTAATTCTGTACGATTTTTAAAATATTTCTAATAGCAACGCTTCGTACCTTAGCAGATGCGTAAAATTTTTCAGTGGGCTGGCTGGCGCGATCCCGATGGAAATAGTTGCGCCTTTCTCAAAACGATGCGAGGCACGAAAATGGCGCGGGTATGGCGTGTATTCCAGCGCCAATCAACTCACAGTCGCGCCAATATATTGCTCTTTTCTCTTCTGCTTTTTCGTGGCTTTGTTGCTGCTCTCCAGGGAGGCTTATGCAACTCGGCTCTGATACCATGACAAGAATTGAAACACTGAAAACGAACTGGAGCAGATAGTTGCTCTTCTGAAGATTACGAATAGATTAAATAGATTACATTGGAAACATCAGCAATAAATAACTGGAGATAAAATCGACTAAACTCGACTGACTTAAACTAAACTGAGACACTTGGACAGACGGACTTGACACCTAGCAGTGGTTGAGATTACGTTCTTTAACAGGAAGATGATCCTCTGCGTCTTTCTGAGCATCATAATAAAAATAAGAGATTCAAAGCAGTTTCATATATATGCAGATTGAACTTCCAATGATATAAAAATATTCTTATATTCCAAAATTCGTTAATAGTCAAAATATTATCATACTCCAAAAATGATTGAGTCAAACTTTACTAATAAAAATACTACCATATCTACCCATATTCCAAAATGTATGTACAGTTGACATAAAAATATAAAGAGGTGCACACCTTGGGAATCACCATTCTTCGTAAAATGCCTACATCACTATACTGAAGCTTTTTCTGGAATAGTGTGCGAAACATCTTGCCAGAGTTGTCTCTCTGCATAAATAAATAACATCTTGCATTAATAACCTATTCACTTATGTTGTAAAGGAATGTGGAGTATGAAAGGGCTACTAAAACTGAAATTAATGCAGGGATGACTAAAGACTTAAGTACACACCTTATTCTCGATTGTGGAATGTAAAATTTTCTCAGGGTTTCGAACTCGATTGACAGGTTTTTCTGGACGGGTCACAGAGTTTGACCGCTTCTCTTTCACAATATTCAGCCTTCTATTGCGAGTTTCTCTTTGGCCTGAAGCTATACTAGATTTATCACAGATTCCCAGTGGAAAAATAGACGTTGGAAATGCAGAATTACCAATCAAATTGGATGCGATGGGGGGCGGTGCATCGTAATTAGGAGGGAAACTGGTTGGTAAAGAAGAAGTGCATTGAAAAGCCGACTGGATACCACTGAGTTGTTTAATATTATTTTCATTACTTGCAGGCAAAAGGGAAGAATTATAACAATCCACCTGCATTGTGGATTGATGACTAGGATGACTTACATTTCCATCTCTTGACACACTTCCATGAGGGTGAAGAAGATGACCTCCATTTCCATTCCAAGGCATAACAGAAGAACCCACCTGGGCGTTTTGGAGGGAGGGTTTGTAGCTGGTTTGTTAGTGAATTTAAAATTGGATAATAATAATAATAATAAACTATAGTTATAAAAAAATAAAAATAAAAATAAATTACCTGATATTGATAAATATGGAAAGGTGGCGCAGCAGATGAAATAGAATTTTGATGAAGATGAATTCCTGCCTGGACCTGTTGTTTGCAGCGTTTGGGATGGTTGTCAAATTGGGATATTGGGTATTGATGAGGATGAATTCCTGGCTGAGCAGATGGAGCAGAGTATTGATGAGGATGAATTCCTGCCTGGACCTGTTGCTGTTTGCTGTCAAATTGGGATATTGGGTATTGATGAGGATGAATTCCATTTCCATGTCTTCACATAATTCCATCTCCATTCCTTGGCATAGCAGAAGAAGAACACAGCTGCGTTTGGGATTGAAGAGCATGAATTGCAGGATGATGAGCTCCGATCCTTGAAACCCTCATATACTCCATTTCTGCTAAAACCCTCATATACTCCATTTCTGCTAAAACCCTTGATAGAGATTCGGGGAATGTATCCATCTCGTTTATTAGATACCCACAGACAACCTCTACCCTAAACTCTCGTTTATTAGATACACAGGTACTTGTGCTGGTACGAAACTAACGATTTATTCCCTCCCAGTTCTCGCAATTAAGCTTACAGGTTTTGCTCCAATTAGATCATCCGAGCAGCTTCCAGCATGTAACCTGTAACCCAAGGCATCTGCTGTGAACACATAAAAGCCGAGGAACAAAATAAGGAGGAGAATCAGGATAGGCCAGAAGGTTCGAGCAGAGATGGAGCCCCCCTGGATATTGCTAGCTCGTGTTTTAGGGATATGAAGTGTTACTTTCCAATAGCTGCTAACTTGAAGTTGAACATGGACTTTAAATGTAGTTTAATAAATTTAAATTGACACTCACTCCGTTTTTAAGAAATTTATTTTTAGAGTATTATGTTGAATTAAAATTATTTTTAAAATAAATATTACTTTTTTTTAATAATTTTTTTAAAGCTAGAGAACAATATTATCCATATCAATACCATAATATTAAATAGAATATATATATATATATATATATATATATATATATATATATATATTAAATTCAATAATTATTTATACATATTGTATTTTTAAATAAATATTTAAATTATATTTATATTTATATTTTAAAATTAATTTAATAATTATTTATTTTATTATTATTTAAATAATAATAATAATAATTATTTTTATTTTTATATATTATATCAAATTATTATTATTATTGTTATTAAATAATAAAAAGACGTCATGTTTTATTAAAGATGAAGTCTCAAAAGAGATAATAAATTTTTTTGACAAATTTGAAAGAGGTAATAGAGATTTGTGAAACATGTAATTATAAATGTAATTATAAGGGATATGGAGTGATACTTTCCAATAACTTTCAATTACATGCACTCACTTGAAGTTGAACCTAGACTTTAAATGCAAGTAAATATAATTTTAA
>JAXQQM020058367.1:0-42234 GCA_034641835.2 Pinus albicaulis
AAATAAATCATTATTTATTTGATTATATCCCAACCACTTCCTTAAAAAGATAAATAAATCATTTATTTATTTATTTTTCACTAATCAAGGGATTTGACCCAAGTCAAACACCCTTTTCCTCCAACAAATAATAATAAAATATTCCATAGAGGTGGATCTAGATTTGGTTAACATTATTTTAATCATGCACCAAGATCTAGAATGACCCAATATTTTGTTATAAATAGGAGGGTTTTCCCCTTCATTCTTCACCTTTTGTTGCCTATTAGATCACTCTGGATCTATACACTTGGTCTCATTTTTCCGCCATTTTGCTCCCATTGAGCTCTACCTTCTACATTGGGTTTTTCTACATCTACAAGAGAGAGAAAGCTTAGATCTGAAGTGCTGAGGACTACAAAGAACCCATCCCATTGAGGAGATCTGGATACACCTTCTTGTTTCCTCCCCGGTGCCCTGTAATATAAAAATTCATTCAAAAATCGTGTTCTTGTCTTGTCTGTTGGATGCATGGAGCAAACTCTTTACTTTACTGCTTAATGTCTTTCCATTTATAGATCTGTTTATTGCAGCACTTTAACTACTAATTGCAGATCTGAAGATGTTTTGCAGCCATTATTGTTGTTAGGGCTATTAGTTATGCGTAGCTAAAGTGGTTCTTTTTCGTACGCTTCGACGAAGAATTCATCTTAACATATTGTTCTACGGATCTTGTTGCCAGGTTGTCATAGATTTCTTGGCTGTGAAGGTGTTTATTACTATTGTGAATTGTGTGTGGCATTGAACTGGGATTGAGTTTAATACAAAGTTCAATTCTTACATATTTTTATAATCAACAGCCAATTCATCCCTTTGTCTTGTCCATTCTGGCCGCATTTCATGAGTGGAAGTAAGATTAGGTCAAGGTTCATCCAGGGTGAAAACTGCTTCAGTCATAATTGACTTCATCACATCCACGGACAACTTGCCATTAATTGATATCTGGCCAGATTTTTCATGCCTATAGAACAAGATGGTTCTTTGTGTTATATATGATTTGGACTTATAAGTTATAACTACCAGATTTGAAAATATTCTTACACTGAAAATTTATCTCTCCTTGTACAAATTTAAAACAAGACAACATTTAAACAACAATACTAGGAGAGCATTGGCAAGTTCTAGAGTGGACCTCCACTCCAATCAATGGAGCTATCAAGTAAATAGAGGGTGTCACTGCTACTACTTGTGGGATTCTTCTACAAACAGATTCATGGCTTGGCATGGGAATGACATGGGGAATGGAGTTTTTCTAATGGTTCTCTTCATGTTGATGGCTATAATTTTAACAGATTCAGTAGGTTGGCTGCAACTGGCACATATTCGTTTCAATATCCAGATTTTGAAGGCACGAGAAGGAATAATATTTTGAAGGAGTGAAAAGAAGTTCACCTTATTATAGTTACCATGCTAGTTCTTCCTTTAAGAGCTTCACAACATCAAATAGTTTCCATAAATATGGTTGTGTAAGAGTCGTGATGGTGTTGTAATGTAAATTATGTTTCCATAGTTGAACATCAAAAGTAATTTGCGATATTTTTATCGTACCATGGAACCTGGATCAGATCCAGTGTTTATCAACACTTTTTTAATAGCATGTTTGATTTTCTTCCTGTTTTTGTTTATTTCAACCTTTATAGGATGTAGAACAAGTCTTTATGAAATAATAGCAAAGATCGCTAGAAGATGCTTCCAAAGGATTCCTGATTCTTAATGATTTAAGAACTTGGTAACTTGGTAATGCTTCAGTTGACCATTTTGAGACAATTTGTTTTGCAGATAAGGATGGTAAAATTTTGGGACAACTAAGACACATGAGTTGGGAAAAGTTAAATTCCTTTCTTCTATTTATTAATCATATAACTGAAAATTTCTATATTGGACATCATCACATCTAAGAGAATGTTACAAGAATAAGACCTTATGAAACCCTCCATCGTGCAAAATAACAATAATATCCTTTATTGATGGGAGTTAGACAATGACAACCATGATTGCATGGTAGGTATAGTCTTTCTTTGTAGCTAAACATGATTAAGTGGAAGTTACAATCCCATATGATTACACTGCAAATTATAACACTCCCACTTATTTCATCATCTATGGTGTGAAATTCGTTCATTCTATGATTAAGTGGTATCTATTTTCTTGTTATCCCTCATCTCCATTGATTGGATTAGAGAACATGGATTCAGTTATTTGCAGGATGACTCTTCAAGCTCCATTAATGGAGAGCATGATGAGAGATGAGGTGCTCCTTCTAAGGTCAAGTTTCCCATCAAGGTTTAAATGTAAAATATATCAAAATGATTATGTTTAGGGTTAGCCCTCTTACTTTCCCATAAGAAGTATTTGTAGCAACCAATGCCCCTATTAAATTCTTTGTAGATATTTCTATTTTTTTCCATGAGAAAAATGAATGGTAATTTGAGATTTTTAGAAAAATTCACTCAGAAAAGGTATGAAAATGGTAGAGGAAATGGAGTTTGGAGGATGTTTACTATAGAAATCAGACAATGGAGATGGAGATCCCACTACATTCTTCTTTGATACCTTTGACATACCAGGGTAGGGAGTAATTTTAAGAACACCCTTGATTATCAATGGTGAGTCAAAGACATCGTAGCCAATTTCTTAAAGAGCCAACAATGGATGCAGGAGGAGCAACAAAGGAAATAATAGGCAACACAAGAGAGTATAGACAATTTAGGGATGTAGTCTACACAACCATGAAATAAGTATAGTAGATGAATTCAAAGGATACTAAGGGTCAAGATATAAGGATATTAATGAGTTTTTGTTAGTATCCATATTCTAAAAGTAGAATACCAAAGTTAATATTTGGATTACTCAAGAGAAGGTGAGCTTGAATCTTGCAGTGTGACTTACATAATTGGAAAAAAAAAACAAAAGATACATTAAGAATAAATCAAATTCAATAACGAAGAGAAATAATTGTCCTTATATTTCCAAGGTTTTCTGGAAGGCTTGTTGATTTTCTACGACATAAGAGAATCTAGGTTTGGGTCCTAGAATATCTGAGACAACCCACTCATTTTCCACAACACTTCTACTTTGCAGAGCGGAAAAACACACATGAGTGAATCAACTATTACACATTACAATTTTAAAATGTTTTCTACCCTTTGCTATATTACAAACTATAATACAAAAATTTGGGGCTCTTGTACCAGGGATCATGGCCCTTTACAATCATATTGATAAAAGGAATACAACTAGGGCTTGGTTCCAACCCTTTAACAGCCAAATTACCTTGAACAAGACAACACTTGACCTACTTGTTGACGTAGAGCTCCACAACCCTTTCAGTCCATGTGTCCTGAACACATCTGGCAGGTCCTCTTGCCTCCCATTTTGTAGCTTCTCAATCTACCTTTATCACTGAACTCTACTCCATTAGGCCACCTAACTCGACTCAATAAGCTCTACTCCTTTAGGTCACCTAACCCGACTCAATAAGCTCTTCCCTCTAGTTGCCTCCTTTGTCCTTCCTTCAAGATAACTCACAAAAGTTGATAAACAAGCCACCCATTCTTCCAAAAAAATTCATATTGCCTCCAACTTTATCACCTACATCACCTTTAGGTCGCATGGAAGATGTATCCCCACTCACCGGTGTTACTTTGCACCTCTCGGTGCAAATTATAGCATTACTTGATTTTCCATGCTTATGTGGAAACATGGTCAAGAGAAGGAACTATAAAAACATTGGATTTGCATGAAATCTTTATAATTTTTCAAAATGTGAAAGTTGTGATGCGTTACTAAGTTTCTTCATTATTTTATAGATCATTACACGTCAAACTGACTTTACTCCATGAATGGCATTGCATTCAATAGTGTGCACAAGTATGATTTAAATGTATCAATCAAAAGTATGATTTTATCTATATTTGATAATGAAAGTTGAATACATCATACAATAGATAAGAGTGTTGTTAGTGTCAGTCTAGTCATACTACCATCAGTGATCAAAATTTCTCTTTTGCATTTTCATATTAGGAGTCCCATACCATAAATTTTCACCATTCCATTAGGTCATGGATTCATTGATGGTAGTGCTCTTTCATCAGTTTTCCCCTCATGTAATACTTAATGATTATCCTCTCTATGGTATTTATTCATGAGTCACTTTCACTCCCAAATCCATTTTAGTAGGTCATAGTGTTGGTCTCATTAGGTTCTAGGGTCTCACCATGGTCAAATTAATGAGTCAAGTGTCAATAAATATCAGCAAGGTCATGAGGAGGTCTAATAAACTCAAAGTCACAACACTGGGGAAGATTAAAGAAATGTTTTATTCAACTTGATATAATTTTCACCTCAAACCATGTTTTGAGGTGAAAACATGATACTTCGCCTTTATTATGTAATTTTATGTCATCATATGTAATAAGTCACACTTCAGAAGCTGTTGTCTCCACAAAGTCACCACCCTGCCTTTCAGAGACGTTTTCCAAAGCATTTTCAGTCCAGAATCATGTTCTAAATATGTCCATCAGAAAGAGCTTGGAAAGAGCTTTCCAACGGTATATTATACTCTAAAAATTGACTCCTAGATTGAAATTTATGCCTAAGTGAATAAAGCTCCCCTATACCCTCAACCTTTCCCCTTTTCCCACCTTTCCCTTAAACTTTATTTTATTAAAGTTTAATTTTTTCTTTTATAAAACCCCTTTTTCCCCTATCAAATTAACTCATCATGGTCCGTATTTCAACACATATGACTTTCTGATACGATTTAATAAAACACTTCCCCTCATGTCCCTTAAACTTTATCAAAGTTTTGAGGTTATATTATGAAAATCCCTCTTAGATCGCAATCGCGTTTTCCCTTTATAGAATATAAGAACTGTTTAGCTATTTATAAAGGACTTCCTCCATTACTCCATCGCTCCATCGCAATCAGCGAAGTCCTATTGCGCCTTAACACCTCCCTTCCCTTCCGATTGCGATTGTGATTGTCCTCCCGGTCCCACCTGAAAGCCCTCCGCTCTTTCATACAAAAATCATCTTTTCCATATGTAAAGTGCAAAGGTTCCCTTTAATTTTTTTTAAAGGGGATTTCATTATTACACTATCGGACCTCTTTTCCCTCGCCCCTCCATTGTATTACATAATCGCATCAGAATTTTTATGCCTTGTTCCAATATCCCCTTCCTCCCCTCCGATTGCGATTGCGATTTGTGATCACATATGGACCCCACCTCCTTTCCCTTCACTCCTTCCACTCAAAATGAGTCTTTTTCTTCATTAAAGGCATAAATTTCAATTTTGTTGTTTTCAAAGGGTTTTCCTCGGCATAAAGAGATTTTCAAAAAAGAAAGGAAATAGTCAAAGTGCCGTAAGCTAAATATGAAACAGAGACTTCTTCAGAAATGATTTAAAGGGGATCTGTCTTTCAGATTGCCTATTTTTCATTCATCTAGCGTAACAGTGAATCTACAAAAGTGGTCAAATGTATTGTTGTTCCTCCCTTTCAGGAGCATATCGTTGGTCTCTTTCCTATGTTCGAACTTTAGTGAAACAAACTCCCTTTCTCTGTGGATCTATTTCCCACATTTTTGGTCTATTTAATGTATTTTTCAGTCATTTGTAATAAGAAAGTCAGTAAGTAAGGGAATATTGTGGAAATCAAGGAGGACGCTATCTGCTCCATTGTAACAGTTTGACAGGGAATTAATAAAGATATGTAGCTTTGATTTGTGGGATCCAGGTGGTATGAGTTTTAGCATTTGTTCTTCCCTTTGTGTTCATATGTAAATTTTTTATGTTCACAATTCATTCAAGTTATGTTTGAATGCTTTCAAGTTAGATAGGTAGAATCCATTTTTAATGCTCTGCCTTGGGAAATCATTCAATATTCTCTGTTTTCTTCTATTTGAAAAGGATCCATCTCCTATGCCCTTTTCAGCTCCTCACCAGTCTTTCCATTCCATCATTATTTTAAACTTAATTGCTAATATTTCCTACCTACCTTACCCCATGAAATACCCTGTATCCCTAATTTAATTCCCTAGTTTCAAACTGTCCCATTTGTTCCATACATCCCTAAAAAATTAATTCATTGAAACATTTCCCATTATTATACCTAGCCTAAAATCAGTTCATAATTGTACTTTGTTGAATATATTTCATGGAGAGAGCCCTCTCCTGACATTTTAGGGCTAGCTACAAGGCTGAGTGTGGTTTAAAGGTTACCCTGATTTTCCCTTTTCAGCCTGAGGTTCAAATTAGGTGCTAACATTTCTGGCGACCATACTGGGGAAGTTTTAGCATAAAAGATTTATCGCCCCAGTAAAATTTTTCCTTGTAAATTACTGGACTCTAAATGATGATGTTCAGAGTTTGCTAGGCTGAGATATAATTTTGGAAAGTAGAAATTTGACCACACTGGCTTCAAGAAGATACACAAGGGCCAATCCAGATCCAAATCCTCCCCCTGTGTTTGAAAATCCTAATCTCATTCCAAGGATAGTTAGAAGACAAGAAGGATCACTAAGTCCTCCACCAATTTTCAGATACCATAATTGGCCCAGTGAGTGGTTGTTTGTAGAATATCTTTCTTTCGATGAGTGTTTTGAGCTTTCTTTGTTCAGAAGTAAGTCTGAAACTGCACTTGATGACACAGTTTTAGATCCAGAATTTCTTGTAGATATCGAAGTTCAAAGGGAAAATACTTCAATTGATGATTATATTTTGAATTCCCCTCAGTAATTTATCATTATAACCAATATCCCTAAGCCTTCAGAGTCATCGGGAACAACATTTTCTAATCCTAATTCATCAACATTCCCATCAGTCAATTCTCAGCTTTCATCTCCTCCATCAACACCTCCCTTAAATCCTAGTAGCACAAACACTATTGTAAATCCACCTAGAGTCATGGCTGCCCAGTATGCACCCCTGGTTTTACCTCAGAATTTGAATGATATGCCTGCTAATTATCAAAGTAAAATTCCTATATTTGATGCCACTCAAAGCATCACAGCCCAGCGGCATGTTGATAAGATGAATGACTTCCTTGATCTTCATGAGGTAGAGGCAGAGAATGTAACCACAAGGTTGTTTGTCCAAAGTTTTGGAGGTGAAGTTAGAAAGTGGTTCAGAGCCTTACCAACAAGCTCTATCCGCACTTTGCAGGAGTTACATACACAATTCTTAGACCCGTGGGAGGTGAAGAAAAACCCACTCCAAATTTTGTCTGAATATGAGAATATTAAAAGAAATGTGGGTGAAAATGTACAAGATTATTGTCTAAGATTCAATGCTGTATATAATGCCATTATGGCTAACCTGAAACCTCCTGTGGGATTAGCCTTGCTTAAGTTTCCGGATGGTTTAAATGCTGATATGGCATATCAGCTACGAGAAAGAGATCCTACCACACTTGAAGACATGCATAAGATAGCTGTGAGCGTAGAAGCGAATTTTCTAGCCAAAAAAGCATGGACTAGAGCTGAAAATGTAGTGACTGTGAAAGAAGAAGCCTCCCCTTCAGATAGTAAGATGGACACTTTGATCCGAACAATGGAAAAGATGGTTGATCAGCTGACAATTTCAGATAGGCTTGAAGCACAAATCAGGAATCCGAATTTCAGAGGACAGCAGCTGCAATTCAGAATTAAGCAGAGAGAACAGAGGGCGCATGACCAAGCAGCATCGAAGCAGCAGATCAAGAATCCATTATAGCAGAATTATGGTCAAGAAACAGAAACAGATGATGATGACGATCTTGTAATTGAAGCAAATTATTTCTTCACAGCCGATGGTGCACCCATATTTCTAACTAAAGATGAGGAATATACAGCGATTGCAGATATTCAAAAATATGAATATTTCATATTAGACAATGATGCAGTATTAGAAGAAGAGTACGATGACTACCAAAGAGGGTACATGAACGCTTTATCATCTCAAAAAAAGCAATATTCTTTGAGGAACAGAGATGTCCCGATTAGTCCCATTCAGAATAGAAAAGAGCTCCAATCAAAAAATGATTCTTCGAATACTCAGAAAAAAGGAAAAGAGCCTACCGATCCTTCCCCCAGCAAGACATCTTCAACAATCAACACTGCAAATGAAAAGAACCAGCATAGCGCAGCAAAGGAGCAAGTAGAGAAGAAACACCCTCCCATTAAAGAGGTAGAAAAAGTTCCTTCCTTTAATTTATAAAATGAAATTTCTAAGTTGAAGGTGTCCATGCCCTTGATTGAGTTGGTGAAAAATAGTGCATATAAACATCAGGTGTCTAGAATCTTGCAAATAGACTCTGTATCAGATATGGTTAATGTTGAATATGACTACCCTGAACTCATATTTGGTCCAGCCACAGAAGATCAATATGAAGAAAGTGAAGTCCCTCCCTTTTACCTGAGTCTTAGATTACACGAGTTCATCCTACATAATGCTATGTTGGACTCTAGAGCCTCGCATAACTTGATACCCAAAGCCATTATGGAGAATTTAGGACTTCATATTACTCGCAAATACCATGATTTGTATTCCTTTGACTCTATTAGGGTCCATTGTATTGGTCTTATCAAGGATTTGGTAGTATCTCTAGATCAAATCCCAGCCAAGAAATTTTTGATGGATGTAGTTGTTGTCGATGTTCCTCCATGATTTGGAATGCTTCTATCTAGGTCTTGGGGTGCAAAACTTAAAGGAACCATGCAGCTTGACTTCTCTTATGCCACCATTCCCGTGTTTGGTCAGTTGTGAAAACTATATAGGGAGAAGAAAATGAAATATATGATCACTAGCAAAGAGAAGCCAGTTAATCATCCCATTAATGCAGTCCATACAGATTTAGAGTCCTTTGTCTTATATTCAGATGGTGGTTTGAATGATGAAAATGTTCAGTTGGTACAAGTAGATGAGATACTTGAAATTTCAGAAAATTTCAGAGAATTCCTTAAACGGGAAAAAGATAAAACAACAAGCACTTCTGAGCTTCCTACCGGCCAGCAGCAAAAAGACAGTGAACAACAGAAAGATGCAGAAATCAGTCGAGATAAACTAGAGAAAGAAGCAAAGTTTTGTCATCTGGAAGAAGAAGAAGAAGGCCTTTGGAGCATGGACTTTGATTGAGTTGTTGGCAAGGACGGTGCTGGTATAGGAATATGGATTAGGAGCCATGTTTTCCAGCCTAAAAAAGTTCCTAGTAATGTTAGAGTATGTGCTTACAAATTGCCTTTTGACTGCTCTAATAATGAAACAGAGTATGAAGCTTTGATTGCAGGTTTGAAGATTTTGAAGAAGTTGAATGCCAAAAGGATTTCTGTTTATGGAGATTCAGAGCTGATAATCAAATAGGTAAAAGGAGAGTATCAAGCAAAACATCCTCGATTGAGGGCCTATATAAACATAGTCCTAGACATCTTGAAGACATTTCCTTAGTACACTTTAACAGTTGTACCCAGGATGTAGAATATTATTGCAGATTCTCTTGCCACTACTGCAAGCAATTTGAAGATTCCAATGAACTCCAGCAACAAGTTTGAGATTTATGTCAAACATAGGCCTGTTGTTCCTGACAATTTAAGGTATTGGTAAGTGTTTTGGGATGACAATGAAATCAAATCTTTTTTGCAGAGTGAAGGCCAATTCAAGGATACTCCCATAGAAGGTGATTATGAGGTTGATGATCAAGAAATCGAGACAAATCAGATGGACATATTGCAGCTAAAGGATAATATAATTCCTAGAGGTCTCATACCTTTAGAGGAGCTTTTTGATCAAGATGATGTTACAAAGAAGCCAAGCTTGGTGCCCACTGAGAAAGGAGTTTATGATGTGAATCTCAGAAAAGCTGACAAGCCCAAGCTTGTGAATTTATTAAGAGCATTATCCCCTAAGGTAAAGGAACAATATGTTAAATTACTTTCTGAATTTTCTGATGTGTTTGCATGGGATTATTCAGATTTGAAGGTGTATGACAAAAACATAATTTAGCATACTATTCCCATCAAGCCGGATCAGAAGCCAATTAGACAGAAGCTAAGAAGAATCAACCCAAAGCTGCTGTCATCCATTGAAAAAGAGGTAAACAGATTGTACAAAGCTGGTATCATAGTCCCAATTAGATTTTCTGACTGGATTTCAAATTTGGCCCCGGTACGTAAGAAGACAGGAGAGATAAGGCTGTGCATAGATTTTCGGAATCTGAATAAAGCATCCTTAAAGGATAATTATCCACTTCTGAAGATGGACCATATTCTGCAAAGAGTAGTTGTAGCATCAAGAATGTCACTACTCGACGGCTACTCAGGCTATAACTAGATCTTGGTGCATGAAAAATACCAAGACAAAACTGCTTTCACAACACCCTGGGGAACCTTCCATTATGCCAAAATTTCATTTGGACTGAAGAATGTTGGAGCCACTTTCCAGCGAGCAACGGACATTTCTTTTGCCAATGAAAAAGATGTTTTTCATGTTGTTTATTTGGATGATCTGACAGTGTTTTATGGTTTTGATTGTGAACACTTGCACCACTTGAGAGTTGTTTTTCAGCGATGTAGAAATTTCGGGATTTCTCTTAATCCAAGAAAATCCTATTTGCTATGGATGAAGGCAAGTTGCTGGGGCATATCATCTCTAAATACGGTATCCATATTGATCCATCTGGAGTGGAGGAAATTTAGCACATAGACCTCCCACGTAACAAAAAGGAGATTCAAGCATTCAATGGTAAGATGAACTTCTTGCACAGATTTATACCCAATTTGGTTGAACATCTAAGAGAAATGACTAACATGTTGAAAAAGGATAGCACTGTTAAATGGAGTGAGGAGGCCATCAAGTCATTTAATCTGGTAAAGTTTTCTTTGTCCAATGCCCCAGTCTTCATTAGTCTTGATTATACTCAAGACTTCATAATATTTTCATTTGCATCGGAGCATACTATGGCTACGGTTTTGATGCAGAAGAGAGATCAGATTGAGAAGCCAATTGCCTTTTTCAGTAGGACTATTAGAGATGCTTCTTTACGGTATAATACTATTGAAAAACAAGAATTGGATCTTATAAAGGCATTGAAGGATTTTAGGGTCTATATTCTGCATTCACATACTATACATATGTTTCTAATGCAGTATTGAAAGATGTCTTGATGCAAACTGATCCAGAAGGTCGAAGAGGTAAGTGGATAGCAGCTATGTTGGAGTATGATTTGGAGATCAAGCTCACAAAGTTGATCAAAGGACAAGGCTTGGCAAAGCTAATGGCCCAATCAAACCTACGTGCTTTGGATACAAACCTCATAATAGCAATGTCAGAAGATGAGGATGAAGGTTTGCTCGTTCCAATTTGAGACATTTTTCTACAATCCCCATGGTATTCAGATATTGTTTATGTTCTTTAGCATCTTTCACCTCCTCCAGGAATGTCTAAGAGTAAAGGTAGATCACTGAAACCTAAATCTGCTAAATACTATATTTTAAACATTTCTCTTTATTGGAAATATCCAAGAGATATTCTGCTCAATTTTTTGGTAGAAGAAGAGGCTCAGAAGGTAATGCATGATTTTCACAAAGGTGATTGTGGTGGTCATTTGTTTTGGAAAACTACAGCTAACAAGGTGTTGAGATCAGGATGTTATTGGCCAACTTTATTCTCAGATTTGTATAAAAAAGTAATGAACTGCCATGAGTGTCAAGTTTTTCAAGGAAAAAGGAAATTACTTCCTCTTCCTTTGAAACCAGTTTCAGTAAATGCTCCCTTTCGGAAGTGGGGACTCGATTTCATAGGAGAAATCCATCCAGCATCATCCGCACAGCATCGATGGATATTGGCAAGAACAGATTACTTCACCAAATGGATCGAGGCCATTCTAGCAAGGCAGGCAACTGATACAGTAATTATTCAGTTCTTAGAATCAAATATCTTGTCTCATTTTGGTTGTCCTCACAAAATCATAACAGATAATGCAGTAGAGTTTAGGTCTAAGAAGATGGTGGATTTTTGCAAAAAATACAATATTGTGCTGGACCATTCAGCAACGTACTACCCACAAGGAAACAGCCTGGAAGAATCATCGAATAAATCTCTGATAAATATAATCAAGAAAATGCTGGAGGCTAACGAAAGGAACTGGCATCGAAATCTCATCAACGCACTATGGGATAACAGAGTCAGCAGTAAGAAATCCATAGGTATATCACCATTTGAATTGGTCTATGGTACTGATGTTGTCTTTCCTACATCTCTTACAGTTCTGGTCATAAGAGTATTGCAATAAGTTGGTAGTGAAGAAGATGATAATCAGCGAAGGATCAATCAAATGATCCATCTTCAACAAACAAGAGAGGAAGTATCACAGAATGCTATTCAGCTGTAGGAGAAGATAAAGAAGATCTATGACCGTAAGACCAAAGCAGAGAAGTTTCAGTTGGACAATGTGGTGTTGAGATGGGATGCACGAAATGAGGACAAAGCAAAGCATGGTAAGTTCGACAACCTGTGGAAAGGACCATAAAAGATTTCAGCATACAGGGGACAGAATGCCTTCTTTATTTCAGAGATGGATGGCCAAGATTTCCCTGGAGGAGCAGTGAATGGTAGGCTTTTGAAGCACTACCATTGTTGAAGAGAATGGATCAGAAACTATGTCACAATCATTGTACATACCATGTTATTTTTGGTCAGGTTTTAAGTACACAGTCATTGAAGTTTGGGGCTCGAGGTGAAGGCTATAAAACTTGAATGATATGTGTATGGTTTGGTTTTATTTTAGTTTTTAGTCTTGAGTCAGAGTCAGTCTGCATTGTGTTAGTTTTCAGTATTTTTTTTGACTCCATGCCCAATGGATAAGGCTACTTGGTCTACGGTGTTCTTGGCACCTCCAAGGAGCTACCATCCCCATTAGAGCCAATGTTAGTGTCAGTCTAGTCATACTGCCATCAGTGATCAAAATTTCTCTTTTGCATTTTCATATTAGGAGTCCCATACCATAAATTTTCACCGTTCCATTAGGTCATGGATTCATTGATGGTAGTGCTCTTTCATCAGTTTTCCCCTCATGTAATACTTGTTGATTCTCCTCTCTATGGTCTTTAGTCATGAGTCACTTTCACTCCCAAATCCATATTACTAGGTCATAGGGTTGGTCTCATTAGGTTCTAGGGTCTCACCATGGTCAAATTAATGAGTCAAGTGTCAATAAATATCAGCAAGGTCATGAGGAGGTCTAATAAACTCAAAGTCACAACATCGGGGAAGATCAAAGAAATATTTTATTTAGCTTGATATAATTTTCACCTCAAACCATGTTTTGAGGTGAAAACATGATACTTCACCTTTATTATGTAATTTTATGTCATCATATGTAATAAGTCACACTTCAGAAGCTTCTATCTCCACAAAGTCACCACCCTGCCTTTCAGAGACGTTTTCCAAAGCATTTTAAGTCTAGAATCATGTTCTAAATATTTCCATCAGAAAGAGCCCGGAAAGAGCTTTCCAACAGTATATTATACTCTCAAAACTGACTCTTGGATTGAAATTTATGCCTAAGTTAATAAAGCTCCCCTATACCCTCAACCTTTCCCCTTTTGCCACCTTTCCCTTAAACTTTATTTGATTGAAATTTAATGTTTTCTTTTATAAAACCTGTTTTCCCCCTATCCAATGGCATAATCGCATCGTTAAAATCTTTTAAACACATGAAACCCCGATGCGATTTAATAAACCACTTCCACTCATGTACCTTAAACATTATAATAAAGTTTTAAAGTTTGTATTGTAAATCCTATCTTCCGATCGCAATCACGTTACATAAGTCCATCGGTCCCGATTGAAAACCCTCGATTGATCCTTCCCGATTACATCCTGACCATTGATCTGATCAACGATTCGACGGCCCATATGCCATCACATCATCGCAATCAGCACTTTCAATCGATCCCCTCCGATTGACCCCTCCCCATTTCTCCAATCGTGATGAACCCTGCTCCCTCGATTACACCTCTTCCATCGATCTGCCCATCTGATCGAACAGCCCATAGCCCATCGCTCCATCGCAATTGGCGTTTTCATATAACACTTTACCTTCGCTCCCAAACCCCGATTTACGATTGCAATTGACCTTAGGGTCCCACCATATAATCTTCCGCACATTCATAATAAAAGGGCCTTTTCCCTTTGTAAGTCTTAAAATTCATTTATTTCGTTTTATAAAGGACTTCCTCCATTACTCCATCGCTCCATCGCAATCGGCGAAATCCTATTGTGCCTTAACACCTCCCTTCCCTTCCGATTCCGATTGCGATTGTCCTCCCGGTCCCACCTGAAAGCCCTCCGCTCTTTCATACAAAAATAATCTTTTCCCTATGTAAAGTGCAAAGGTTCCCTTTAATTTGTTTTAAAGGGGATTTCATTATTACACTATCGGACCTCTTTTCCTTCACCCCTCCATTGTATTACCCAATATCATCGGAATTTTTATGCCCTGTTCCAATATCCCCTTCCTCCCCTCCGATTGCGATTGCGATTTGTGATCGCATATGGACCCCACCTCCTTTCCCTTCGCTCCTTCCACTCAAAATGAGTCTTTTTCTTCATTAAACGCATAAATTTTAGTTTTGTTGTTTTCAAAGGGTTTTCCTCGGCATAAAGAGATTTTCAAAAAAGAAACGAAATAGTCAAAGGGTCGTAAGCTAAATATGAAAAAAAGACTTCTTTAGCAACGATTTAAAGGGGATCTGTCTTTCAGGTTGCCTATTTTTCATTCATCCAGCGTAACAGTGAATCTGCAAAAGTGGTCAAATGTATTGTTGTTCCTCCCTTTCAGGAGCAGATCATTGGTCTCTTTCCTATGTTCGGACTTTAGTGAAACAAACTCCCTTTCTCTGTGGATCTATTTCCCACATTTCTGGTCTAGTTAATTTAATTTTCAGTCATTTGTAATAAGCAAGTCAGTAAGTAAGGGAATAGTGTGGAAATCAAGGAGGACGCTCTCCACTCCATTGTAATAGTTTGACAGGGAATTAATAAATATATTCAGCTCTGATTTGTGGGATCCATGTGGTATAAATTTTAGCATTTGTTCTTCCCTTTGTGTTCATATGTAAATTTTTTATGTTCACCATTAATTCATAAACATCTGTGTTTGAATGCTTTCAACTTAGATAGGTAGAATCCATTTTTAATGCTCTGCCTTGGGAAATCATTCAATATTCTCTGTTTTCTTCTGTTTGAAAAGGATCCATCTCCTATGCCCTTTTCAGCTCCTCACCAGTCTTTCCATTCCATCATTATTTTAAACTTAATTGCTAAATTTTCCTGCCTACCTTGCCCCCTGAAATACCTTGTATCACTGATTTAATTCCCCAGTTTCAAACTATCCCATTTGTTCCATAAATCCCTGAAAAATTCATTCATTAAAAGATTTCCCATTATTATACCTAGCTTAAAGTCAGTTCATAATTGTACTTTGTTGAATATCTTTCATGGAGAGAGCCATCTCCTAACCTTGTAGGGCTAGCTACAAGGCTGAGCGTGGTTTAAAGGTTACCCTGATTTTCCTTCTTCAGCTTGAGGTTCAAATTAGGTGCTAACAAGTGCTATGGCTATGAAGTTAAATATGAAATAATCTATTGATTGCTACTATTACTATTCTATAAGGGGTGCTCTAACAATGGTCATTTATTAACTATGAAGACTGTTTGTGGAATTTATTATTTACTATAAAGTTATATGTAATTTGGACACTTAGAAAACTAAACAGAATTTGAGTAGAATTTTGGAGTATGTGTGATTCGCCAGCCAGTCTTGTCTTCTACTAGTGATAGAATTTATAGAATTTTCAATGTGTGAATTTTGATCTAAGCCATTGCATTATCAATGTGTCAAGGCTCAAAACTCGACCTATATGTCAACTACTTCTTATGATCGTTCCTAGGAACATGAATCCTAATTTTTGTAGGTTTAAAATTTATCACAAGTTTTCTCTATTGTGGTTGAATTTGTGGAGGTTATCTCAAAATTTATTTAAGGTACCATGGATCTAAATTTCTTATAAACTTTCAACACTATAAGAAAATTTGGTGAAAATTGCTGATTAATTCTCACTTGGTTAGGGTTATAGATGTTATTGAAATTTTTGTGCGCATGCATGAGAGTTGAGTGCAATTGCACAATGTTTTGTAGCATTAGTGTGATAAATATGGGATAGTGAAAAGCATATTTTTGAAGATTAGTCTAAGTTGACTCGTACCTAATCAACTCAGTCAAGTTGATTGTTGGTTGAACAATTAATTGTTGGTTCAATGGACAGAAGATCTTGCAAGCCCAAATACCGAAGTGCAAAATGGAGCTTGTCATGGTGTTCTATTTTTAATTCTCCACCACTGATACCTTCCATGCTTCCTAAAAATCTTCTCCAACCTCAATATCAGTTCTAGTAGTAGCATGAGCAACAACACTATGCTTAGCAGAACTAGAAGAACACATTTTCCAAACTGCACGAGAACTACTTCCCTCACGAGTCACCATGTGCCATGCTTGGACTCGGTGGTTCGCTTTCTTCAACTCCTGGTTCAACTACCATATCTTCATTGGAACCAACACCCCGAACTCCACTAGACAACGATTCACCATTTTTTACTAGTGATTCGCCATTTGTACTGGTGATTCGCCATGATTTTACAAGATAATATAATCTCATGAGAGATTCGCGAAAAAAATATATATACATATTATATTATTAATAAAATAACCTTCCATTTTTCCTATGTATCATGGCGATTCACCCATTTATTATACATATAAATTTAGGGGGGCTCTTAAAATTTTCCCTGGTCTAGTGCCCATCGTTCGAAAGACTCTACTACAAATTGTGGTTGAATTGGAATTTCATCAGCTTGGTTTGGGCGGCCCATTCTTTCGAAAATATCACAGGCTTCGACATATTTTTTTGCATATTTAAAAATTGCAGGCCAATAATAACCCAATTGCAATACTTTGTGCCTCGTTCTGCGATCTGCAAAATGGCCACCACAAGGTTCATCATGACAGGCTCGTAGAATGTCATAAATCTCGTCTTCATATATCAGCTGCTGTGTGAAATAGGTATCCACTGATACAGGAGATCTAGCACTACGCTGACCAATCAACTTCCATTCCCTTGTCATTAAATGTCTAGGCATCTTCCCTACTGGTAGCTAGTTTTCTACATCTACATACTATGGTGTTTTTACTACTACATAGAACAAATATTCATCGCTAAATTGATCGTCCACCGCTAGTGTATCATCTATTTTGGGAACTTTGGATATGAAGTCTGCAACCACGTTATCCTTTCCTATACTGTCTTTGATAGTTATATCAAATTCCTGCAAAAGCAAGAACAAACGAATTATCCTCCTATTTGTAATTGGTTTATTGGCTAGATATCTAATAGAAGTGATCAATATACAGGAGTACTTGATAGCCAGTTATATAATGTCTAAATTTATTGATAACATAAATGACAACCAAGAACTCTTTTTCAGTCACTGTATAGTTTAATTCAACCAAGAACTCTTTTGCTAGTATAATAAATAACATAGTGCTTTTTATCTTCTTCTTGAGCAAGAACTTCCCTTATCACTGTGTCAGATGCATATGAAGAAATGTGAAAGGGTAGCTTCTAGTTAGGACCGCGTAAGATCGGTGCTGTTGGGACCAGTTTATTTAAATCTGTAAAAGCAATGTCACATTTATCAGACCAATGTAATTCAACATTTCCAGTCAATGCATATAAGGGTGCAGCGATTTGTGAAAAATTCTTTATAAACATGCGATAGTAGCCTGCATATCCAAGAAATATACATACCTCTATCTACGTACAAGGTTTTTCTAACAAAAGGATTACTTATATTTTTTCCGGATCTAACTATATTCCAGCTGCAAAGGTGTATTTTCCTAGGATTACTCCTTCGGTCATCATCATGTGGCATTTTTCATTGATTAAACATAATATAGTAGCAATACATCATCCCAATACCTTTTCTAGTGTTTCTAGTGCTTGATCAAAGTCATCTCCATATGGGGTAAAGTCGTCCATGTAAATTTCAAGTCCTTAATTTATTAAATTAGAAAAAATGATGAGTATGGCTCTTTGGAAGGTTGTTGGGGCATTGCATAGTCCGAATGGTAATACCCTGTAGGCAAATGTACCCCATGGGTAGGTAAAGGTTGTTTTATCCTTCTCTTTGGGGGTTGTCTGGATTTGATTGTAACCACTAAAACCATCAAGAAAGGAAAATAATTGTTTCCCTGCCAATGTGTCAAGGACTTGGTCAATAAAAGTAAGGGGGAGGTGGGTCCTTCTGTGTTGCTTTATTCAGTTCTCTGTAATCCACACATATTCTCCATTTTCGATTATTCTTAGGAACGACTACTAGGGGAGAGACCCATTTGCTGTCTGAGATAGGATAAATGAAGTTTACATCCAGTAGCTTCTGCAATTCATCTTTTACAATGTCTTTCAGATGTGGTTTTAGCCTTCGTTGAGGTTGGCGAACAAGCCGAGCCTCCTTGTCAATATAGATGTGATGTGTGCATAACTGAGGTTCTATACCCTTCATGTCTGCGTAGTCCCAAGAAAATGCTCCTTGATACTTTTGTAGAACATTTATGAGCCTTTGCTTTTGGTTACTATCCATATTTCCATTGATATTTATAATTTTCCCTGGCTCAATTTCAATCGGTATGCTATTGCACGTAATGGTTGTGGGTATGTGTTGATTATCAATGTCTTCCAAGGGGTCTTCTTGTGGTTCATCATCAAGAACTGTTTTTAACATTTGAAATTTTAAGATTCCACACATAGATGCTTGATTCATGAAGTTATTTATTACATCGTCTTCATTTTGATCCTTAAATTCAAGAGATTCAACTATGGTCAGTGGTGAACAAATATTTTGTTCCCAGTATGTATATGGATGTCTGTGGAAATTTACCATCGGCAGACTTGGTTTGGCAGGTGGGTAAATGATCATTTTTTTTATGGAATCTCCTCTAGCAATGGTCATGCTGCCTATCTGGTAGCCTAAGTAAGCATTGACTGTCGCCGACCAAAGTCGACCAAGGATGATGGGGTGTCCATCCATCCTAATTTTGGGTTAATAACTAAAAATTTAGCTGGATACTCCCATGAGTCCACAGAAGCCAGGATGTATTGTAATATTCCTTCTGGTCTGATAACAGATCTATGAGAAAGTTCTAGCAAAGTAGTTGTGGGTTCTAAAGCTTTTATGCCTAACTTCTCGCAGTTCTCTGTAGTTAAGATGTTAATGGCTGCCCCTAAGTCAACCAATGTGTTTGGGAAGGAGTGGCCAGAGATTTTCATAGTTACTATGGGGTTACCTGGATCCTCATATTTCACAGGTGTTTCGTTACCCAACAGTAAGTCATATAGTGTCCCTATCACACGAACAGTGGGTACGTTTTTTTTCTTTCCTCACCTGTTTCTTTCCACATAGTTCTTTAATTGTCTTGGCATAGATGGGAATGTCTTGTATAACCTGCAAAAGAGGAATTTTAATGCAAAGGTTTATTAATTCCCCTAGGATATCAAAATATGCAGAGACTATCGGTCTAGGAAGCATTAATATTTCAAGGAATGGAGGGGGAGAAATCCTAAGGTTTTCAAGATTCCCCTGGTCAACCATTTCCTTTCCCTGATCTACCTTTGTTTCAATCATATATTTTTGTCTAAGGTCTATCAAAGTTCCAGATTCAAGTTGTGGTAGGGTCGTATCTTCTGCTGGTGAAACAATATGTCCTGATCTCAGCCTTAGTTCATTACATTGCTTCTGTTCAGTTTGAGGGTTTGGGTTTTCTACAATCTGAATTAGCTGAATTGACATGTTGTTGGGGTTAGGATTGGGTTGAGCCAAAAATTGAGGCCGTATGATAGGCTGAGGGTTGTGTTGGACTGGGTATGGAGTTGATAATGTAGGTTGATTTTGAGCTCCTATCCCCATCGGTAGGTTGGTCATTCCCAAGGGTCGTTTCCAGTTCTGAGGTTAGTTTGTGGTTTGTGTAGGGGATGCTGGCCATTAGGATTGATAGTTGCCAATAAGGGGGAGAACCAGGGAAACTTGGCCAATTATTTACTGAAGAGGGTTTTTTTTGCCAAGGCGACATAGGAAATGATTGAGACGGCCAAGTAGAGAAAGGTGATTGGTTCTACCAAGCTGTTGCAGGGTTTTGTTGGTTAAACTATGGGGAAGAAAAGAACTGAGGCAGTTCTTGTGGCATACTTGTTCGTGCTTTCCATTGTCGATGTTGGTTCATTATATAGACTGGTTTTGTCTCTTCTTCTGCTTCTTTAAAAACTATCTTTAGCCTCGGAGGTGAAGGGAAATGGTCCATAGCATGGTCCTTGGTGAAAATAGCGCATGTCTAGACCATGTCTAATGGACATTCCCTTTTGCTGTGCTTCTTCCAACATTGTGGGAAAAATATGAACAAGTTTTGTTCTTCTATAGCTTGCTTCTACTTGGCTTGCAGGACATCTAGCTGTGTTTTCAAGGTGCCCAAGATGTCAGTTTTTAAATATTCTAAAAGATTACCAAATTCTTCTCTGGTCACGTTGCCACTGGACTACTTAGGATCCCTTGTAGCTGAGTCTTGCCTGATTGGCCTACTTCGCGTACTACCCCGAGAGCACCTAATACACAGTGAAATAATATCATCATATTCTTCTTGGTAGATGTCCCCTTTTCCCATTATGTTAAGTGTTTCAACCCATTCTTCTTCCATTCCCTTAATCATTGTTGCTTTTAAGGTGGCTTTGGATAGTGCAGTATATGGAGACCTTTGTAAGCTATATTGAAATCTCTCGACGTACTCTTCTAATGTATCATTTTCTTTTGTAGACATATTGAAGATTTCATCTTTTAATTCTCGAGTCCAAGAATAATCTTGATATTTATTAAGGAAAGTGTTCTTCATCTGGTCCCATTTATTGATGGTTCCTCCACCGAGCCCCATGAAACAACGTAATGCGGTCCCTTTCAAGGTAGAGGGGAATAATTTCAGTTTCAGAGGGTCAGTGGTGTATTCATATCCCCTAGATAAGACATCAAATTCAAATAAAAATGCATCAAGATCTTCTGAGGTCAACCCATGGAAGGTGGAGATGTTTTGTAAGGGAATGGCTTTCATAGGGGCATTTGCAGCATGATCAACAATGGGATATTCCAATGTTGACGTCTGCCTCTAGTTCTGGTTCTAATTTTTTTCCATTTTATCAAAGATATGCCAATAATCCTCGGGGATTTCTTGTTCTAGAGGAATAATCTTTGTGGAATTAGGGAGTGGATGTGGAGGAAGCTTTACAACACTTCCCTGATTTGCGATACTGAGTATCTCTATCTCGACTAATTTCTTAGGGGATATAGGTTCCTGCATTTTTACCTGTACGGCACTGCTGGTTTTTCCTTCCCCTTCCTGTAAATTACAAGAACCTCCCTCTCTCGAAGGATTAGTACTTATGTGATCAGCAGTCTGAAGCCTTTGTTCAGACCCTTTTGTTTCACTGTGAATCTTGGCGTAGGCTGCAGATGGTGAGTCTATTGCCTGAGGGAGTGAAGTAGGACTTTCAGTAGGAATGGTTATAGGTCCTATGGATGCCTCGGATTCAAATTTCTTAATGATTTCGTTTATATATGTTGTTCTTCCAAGGATCACCGGTCCTTTGGGTTTTGTTGATTTAAGTGGATGATTTTGATTTGTTTCTATCTTTTTCTTCCTAGTCATAAAAATAGAGCACTTATCCTACTAGCCTTTGGATGATTACTAAGAAGCAGGCTGGAGAGCAAGTGTTTTGCTTGCCGATATGCAGGTTCTTACCTCTCATTTTCAATACCCAATTCTTTGTAGCAAAAGAAAGAGGAAATAAAGGACATCACTCTTAAACACTCTTCCCGACAATGGTGCCAAAAATGTTGGGTCATAAAGGTGACTGTTACAGGCAACTTTAATGCTTCTCATTCAATTATCAACCGAGGGAAATTCTTGTTATTTCAAGAGTGTGAGAACAATATTTGCAAGTGATATAAAAGGACAACTACTCTAAATTATCATAACGAAGACTATCTAATTCTCTAAGTTCAATCAATTTGAAGTGAAAAGGGATTATATAATGCTTTTGATGATTTTGTTGAAGTAAGTAAATAAAAGAGCAATTTACGATTGAACAGCATATTGTGATGAATTGAACAACAAGCCTAATAAATTGAATAGTAGTTTGAAGAAATTGAACAACAATTGTTTATCTAAATTTTGCAATGGAATTTTATTTTAAATTATGAAAGGACATCTCTCTGAATCAAACAACAACTAGACACCTTGAAATATTAATAAAGAGATCCAATCTTTAACTATATATAGAATTGAACAACAGTCATTCTAAAACTAAGGAAACAAGTATAAAGCATCGAGAAATGATGAAATCATCTAAAAAATTATGAAAATATTGACTCTAAGAAAGAAAGCACGAATGATGAACTATTCTAATGAAGGAGAGAGCTGGAGCATCTTATGTTCACAATTCAACCAATTGAATGATATCTCATGAGATGCATTAGATGACTAAAATGTACATTCTGTAATTAAACATATAGCATAGAGATTAGCGAAGAAACTCCTAAGGCTAGGCCCAGAGCCACCAGAAGTCTACCACTATGGAAAACTCAGAGATTGATTATCCAAAAATGCCAAAACCTTTATTAAGCTGAAAGTTAATACATTGATATAACTGACAATTCTGTCTCGATACATCTATTACAGAAGAAAATCTCTATCTCGATATATCTATATTGTTATTCTTCGGCCTTTTAAAAGCGATTTCAATGGTGGTAATGGTATTTTCCACACGAGATCCTGCTACTCGTGGATGTCGTTTGAGTTCTTTAGATGTGGAGGTGCCTTTCTGTCTTCCGCCGGCCCATGGGAGTCATCATGATCTTGTTAGTCTCTCTTTGTCAGCTATATTTCGGTTATCATCGATTTAGCTACTTTGTTTCCCTGTAAATAAATATACAAGAAATCAATTTCCCATTGTTTAACATCCCTTTTATCGTTAGTTCATTGTGTCCTGACTTTACATTAATTTTCCTTTCCTTTATTGTTAAGATGAGGAAAAATTCATAAAGGTGCATAACAATTTTTGGTATAGGTAGGGTGAAAATGTACCTTATTCTTGGCCCAAAAAGCATGACAAGGGCTGAGGGATGATCTCTGTATCCATTAGAACTACAAAATGTGTAGTATGAAGCAATACAAAGCGTGGGATTGTATGGTGAGGGGTTTCAGTCAAGAGGGGTGGTAAGACTACCCACTATAACTATGTAATGTGTAGTAATTGAGGGGCAGGCTCAGTGAATTGCATAGTTGAGAGTTTTAATGACCTACATGTGACCTAATTATCAATAGAAATATGAAATGCATAGTAGGAGACTCATTAGATGAAAGGACTGCATAGTTCGGCAAGTTATTAAACTAGGAAGGAAATGCTACACATTGTAATTGTGCAATGTGCAGTAGCTAAAGAGGAGGCTTAGGATAGGGTAAAAATGTGAAGATGGGTAACACTTTTGTGAGAATTGGGCACAAAAAACTTTTTTCCTCAATAGTTCGGCCAAAATTTTGTGAATGTTTGGCCGAACTATTCGAGAGTTCGACCAAAATTTCGAAATTAGTTCTGCCGAACTCATTCTGCCTTTTACATTGACGGCGTACTGACGGTAATGGAAAACAGATTTTTGGCCGGAGATTGGAAAACTGGCAACAAAAGTTCGGCAAAACTAAAATTTCGGCCGGACTATTAGTTCGGCCAAACTTTTAAAATAGTACGTCCGAACTCTAATTTTATAAATATATCGCACGCAAATTGTTGCAGGTTTCTTGTTCACATATGTCTCGCTTGTTTGTGTTTTGTTCCTAATTGCTACTATTTTTTAGTTGCGCTGCGACGTCTGTCTCGTGCATTTCTGTTTTGTTCGTTGCTTGCTGTTTTTTTTCTGTTGCGTCGCGACGAGGAGGGTAGTTTTGTTGATTTTATTACTGTTGTTTTTCTGTCTCACGTGTCTGTGTTGTTGATTTGTAATTGTGCGGTGAAAAGAGGGGAGTTTTGTTGATTTGCAGTTGCGTCGCGATGCTGAGGTAAATTTTGTTGATTTTGTTTGATTTTCTAGTTGCAGTTGCTTTTATTTTTTGTAATTATTTTTTGTTGTTTTTTAAAATTTGATTTTAATTTGATTTTTTTGTTCACATGAATTGTTTTGTGTTCCACGATGTCTTCTAGGATCGCCCGGGTTCATCTGTGAATTTCTGCGACTTTCTAGGTATGTAGCATAAGAATGCGAATTTCCTATATTTTGTAATTGTACAGCTACTGTCTATATTTATATAAAATCAATTTACAACTATAGAAAATTTTTTCCCTAGAAAAAATGAAATGTGCAAAAATTTCAAAATTTAACAGAAGAAAGAAAGAAAATAGAGAGTAAAGAGGTGTGTACCTAATCCAGTGGCCACTATGCCAATTAAGTCTATGCCATTGATAAGAAAGGACTAGACATGTGCTTGAATGGGTGATGGTTTTTAATTTTTCTTATAGTAGTGCAACAAATTATTTCGAAGCCCAACCTACTTAAACAAATTAAACATTATGTACTTTTTATATTCACTTCTTTTCACATAAAATATCACAGGTAACTATCCTTATTTTGTTTCTTTTCCCTTTCCATTTCGTTCCTATCATTGTTTTCCATTCCATTTGCAACTTCATTTTCATTGAAAACTTCCTTTGCATTGATCTCATCAATGATCTCCTCCTCTTTTTTATTATTCCTCATTTTCTTATTCTCTTTCACTTATTTTCTATCAATAGAGACATGATTTTTTGGTTGATCAAGGGAAGTGATGCCCTAAACCTAGTGCTTCTTCATTTTAATCATCTAATCTACAAAAACCCTAGGCACAAAATATGAAATGATAACTGTCACTGCAAACAACTCCATGAGTCGTCTCTCCATGAGAAACAACCAAAAATTTCTCAGACACATCCAAGCCAACCTTTTTAGCAACTAACAAGCCCTCGCTTAGACCTCTCACGCCTTCCGAAACCGTAATATAATTCACTATCTTGAAAATCTAGATTGAGGCTCGAGTTCCAAGATCACTCATTGATTCCATTTCCCTAAAAAATCCATATTTTCCACAATTTCAGCATGGCTGCCACCTAGATAGCCAAATTAATATCTATATTATTTTACTGTTTCAACGCATCCATGTATTTACATATTTTTCTTTGGCTTCTTCATAGATTTCCTTAGCGAGGTGAGGTAAAGCTATTTAGATAAGGCCCAAATGGATGAATCTGAATCATAGGCTCTGTTGAAGATATCCAATAATATGACCATATTTTTGCACTTAGTACACTCTTATACACCCTTATGTCTACGTAAAGTAGTGTGAGTGATTCCACGGGTTCTCTACACACTTCATAGGGTATAATTGGGATAGTTAGTGTTAAAGTCTACAAGTTCTATAGGCAGAGTCAGTAAAGGGCCAGGTAGCCTCTGAATCTCATCTTTTATGAAAGGTGACATATCTAGTAAATGCCCCTACAGTCAGTCTCTGGAATAGATCTAAATAGAATTTTTTCATTTTAATATCCATAAAACACAACCACTTTAAGGAAAATTGTGTACATGTGTCATTTCTCCAATAAATGCTTAGGAAAAGTTTTTAAAGCATACATGTCATGTTGGCTTTCTCCCATTAAATTTAAAGCATGTTTTTTGTAAGTGCATAAAATAATTTTGCAAACCATGTAAATGTAATTTATCTCAAGCTTTAAGGCCTAAAAATTGAACCTTAAGTGGCTGAACTCTCATATAATTTTGAACTTCCATAGGATTTTAGTCTGTCTGTTGAGTGTTAACTTCTACAAGTTCTAAAGGTAGAGTCTGTAAAGGGCCAGGTAGCCCTTGGATCTCATATTTTCTCAAAGGTGACATCTCCAGTAAATTCCCCTACACTCAATCTCTGTAATAGATCTAAATAGAAGTTCTTCATTTTAATATCCACAAACCTCAACCACTTTAAGGAAAACTGTGTACATGTGTCATTTCTCCCATAAATTCTTAGGAAAATTTTTTAAAGCATACATGTCATGTTGGCTTTCTCCCATTAACTTTAAACCATGTTTTTTGTAAGTGCATAAAATAATTTTTCAAACCATGTAAATTTCATTTCTCTAAAGCTTTAAGGCCTAAAATTGAACCTAAAGTGGTTGAACTCTCATAGAATTTTGAACTTCCATAGGGTTTTAGTCTGTCTGTTGAGTGTTAACTTCTACAAGTTCTAAAGGCAGAGTCTGTAAAGGGCTAGGTAGCCTCTGGATATAATATTTTCTCAAAGGTGAGATATCCAATAAATTCCCCTATAGTCAATCTCTGTAACAGATCTAAATAGAAGTTCTTAATTTTAATATCCATAAACCTCAACCACTTTAAGGAAAACTGTGTACATGTGTCATTTCTCCCATAAATTCTTAGGCAATTTTTTTAAAGCATACTTTTCATGTTTTATTTCTCCCATTAACTTTAAAGCATGTTTTTTGTAAGTGCATAAAATAATTTTGCAAACCATGTAAATGTCATTTATGTCAAGCTTTAAGGCCTAAAAATTTAACCTCAAGTGGCTGAACTCACATAGGATTTTGAACTTCCATAGGATTTTAGTCTGTTTGTTGTGTGTTAACTTCTACAAGTTCTAAAGGCAGAGTCTATAAAGGGCCAGGTAGCCTCGGGATCTTATCTTTTCTCAAAGGTGACATATCCAGTAAATGCCCCTACAGTCAATCTCTGTAACAGATCTAAATAGAAGTTCTTCATTTTCATATCCATAAACCTCAACCACTCTAAGGCAAACTATGTACATGTGTCATTTCTTCATTCTCCCATAAACGTTTCGGAAAAATTTAAGGCATGTGTCATTTCTATTTCATTTCTCCAACAAACTCATAAAGGTGTGACTTTTGACATAACTAGTTGTTTTAGTAAGTGCATAAAATGCAATTGTCCCACAAACTAGAGGCTTCCTCCCATTAATTCTAGATGTGAATTATACCATAAAATTTTTAAGTCAAACTTTAAGATAAACCATGCACATGTCATTTATCTCATGATCATGTGTCATTTCTTCCATGCATTTTCAACAAATGTCAATTTAATATATATTTTTATTGAATTTGTTTTTTTTTTAGGGATAAAAATACCATTAAATATGGTTGAAAAATGGATATTATGCATAGATGTTTATTGCTATCCCAATCCAGGGAAATAAGTGATTACATATGTGCTTTCCAATATTGCGACTACCAAATTTTTCCAAAGGAAAATGAATATACTGGGAAGAACAATAAATAATGAGGCATATTATATTGGATTGATAGAAGGCTTGGGAACAACTATGGAGTATGGATCAAATGGAATTTTAGTTTTTACCAATTTTGAACTTGTGTGCAACTAGATGAATGGCGTGCACCAAGTTAATAAGGATATGCTAAAAAAACTACATGGAATAGCAAACAATATTGTTAGCCAATTTCAATTTTTTAGTATAAGAAATTGTACAAATGTGAATAAGATGTCTGCTGATCTATTGCATGGAGCAATGTCAATTCAGGATTCATCTATAAAAGATGACTTAATAGATGAATTAGAATTATACGGGGCAATGCCAATGAAATATTCATCTCTCAAGGATGAATTAGTTTTGAGATGCTCTTCTTCAAAAATTCAAGATTCATGTCTCAAAGATGAATTAGTT
The DNA here is from genome assembly GCA_034641835.2 of Pinus albicaulis. Lineage (NCBI taxonomy): Eukaryota > Viridiplantae > Streptophyta > Pinopsida > Pinales > Pinaceae > Pinus > Pinus albicaulis. The sequence continues at coordinate 27,898 of JAXQQM020058367.1, forward strand.
TTGAGACACTCTTCTTAAAAAATTCAATATTCATCTCTCAAAAATGAATTAGTGTTGAGATGCTCTCCTTCAAAATTTATGGATGGACATTGTAACATATCTTGGATATGTGTGTGTTTTGTACTTATAAATGCATCTTTTATAATGACCATGTGATTTTTTCAATTATATACCAAGTGTGCTCCCACCACACCATGTAAAGCGCAACTTGGTGAACTTCACATTTGCAACAAGTGGTGAACTTAACATTTTTATAAAATTAAAATGCGGGGACTTCAACAAATTTTTGTTTAAATGGAGTTTCACTTCTTTTTTAATGACAATGTGTTTTTTTCAATTTTATACCAAGTGTGCTCCCACCATGTAAAGTGAAATTTGGTGAACTTAAAATTTTTATAATTTTTTTTTTCTTAAATTGAGTTTCACACATGTTCAATTAGTGCTTGGAAAGTTGTGTTTTACATAATTTTTGTACACTAAATTACATTAATTTTCTGAAACTTATTTTGAATTTATTTTAAATTAGTCATTTAAAAAAATAATTGTAAATGTCCACCGTATATATATATATATATATATATATCATGGAGGATGAAATACAAAGATCAACATAATCCCATATCTCTATGAGGCATGGGGATCAGGGATCGACGAATGTTCATGGTATTTAAATATAATCTTAAATCTCCATACATATACATACATGTGTGTACATATGGAATTGATTTTTTATCAACTTTACGAGTTAAATTAGTTGTTAATAACTTTCATTTTTTATTTTTTAGGAGCTAAGATGAGAATGGTCTCTACTCCATCAATGGAGCATGCCCATAGTTCACCCAGCGGTGGTATGGTTCACACAATTTAATCAATGAATATGTACGCGTATTTATATGTATGAATGTATGTTTCAATTGATTATAAATTCGTATTTGTTTATATAGCTTCTCTCTTGTCTCGAGAGGTTGGTGGTGGTTCAAATCCCCTTAAAGGGCCATCAATAAGTGCTAGCAGGTTGCGTGAAGGTCGTGATATTTATTCCCCTGGATGCCAATCAACAGATGGTGGTGTTGGTTCTTAGCAGGGTCATTCTGGTTCTCAACAATTTTAGGGTGGGAAATATGCTAGCCAACCACATCAAGGTTGCCATCAATTTGAATATTTTTTTCATTCAATTTGTACAATTTTTTTTACATGTGTTTTTTCTAGTATACAAAATTTTATATATTGATGCATAGGCTGAAAATGTTCCAAATGTTGGTAAAAAAAGACTTAGGGTAGAACGCTTCATTCAAGAAGAAGGTTGTCCACTCACCATGACTTATTCGGCCGACATTTCAAATATACCGTGGGAAAGAAACATGCAGCAATGCACCTTAGTAAGGTGTCAACAACTTCATGAAAAATTGCAGAGAGATCTTGTGTCTTTGACTCTACCTACTGAGAGTCAACAAAGCTTGGAAATAGTTACACATTTCTTAGGCCAACTAGTAGATGTGTACCAAAAGCTTGTGCCAACCACAGATACTTTTGTGGATGTCATGAGAAAAAGAAAGGAAACAGTGATGGGTCCTGATAAATGGGAGGTTGTTAAAGAAAGAGTTATAACAACAATGGAAAAGTCTATGTTTAATTTCAAAGAAGAGCCAAAAGGAAAGATGTTGAAGGTTAAATATTTCAAGCATCCTGATATAGCTCACTATTTGTATGATAGACACCTTGCAGCTTATGGAAGACTCCCATGGAACGACGAGGTTCCACTTTATTTTGAAAAAATATTTTATGCGAAATTATTTTTGCAAATGAAACCAAATTACAATGACCTTCCCTTTGAATTTTTTGGTCCTGGGAAAGGTCGATTGTGTGACGGTAGGGGCGCTAGGCGTGATGATGAGTTGCCTCGTCCTGAGCCACCATTGGTTAGTCGACTTGTTCGTGTCGAAACTTTGCGGTCAGAGATGGAAGCCACTTCTCAAATTAGTCGAGAAGTAAGGGATGCCATCATCGAAAATTTTCACAGTGGATTGGGTGGAGTCGATGTTTTTCTGAATCAACAAAGAGCACGTGAGAATGAATGCGCTAATTTTGTGTATTATACAGATGAAGAGATTGAAAACATGAGTGTTGATGATCTCAAAACATATGCGAAGAATTGTCGCAATGGTTGGCATGACCTAATTGTTCATGAGAAAGAGGGCATGGGAATGGTATGTGTTAATGGTTAGGGTTCAATTATTTTAACACATACATACAATTTTTAATAAACACATATATACATACATTTATTTGTATGTACATTAATCTAACAAAAATGTATCATTATATGTTAACACCATTTCCAGTTGTCACGCTTGATGAATGACGAAAATGTTAATATCATGTTTGGAGCATCTGGTTCAAACAATCAACATGGGTCTCACCATCAATATATGTTGGCAAATGTTAGTGTTTTTTAAACTTGATATTTTTAAAATAAATAATTGTGAACACATGTGCATTTTCATGTATATATAGTAAAATGTTTTAACAGATTATGATTCCGTCCGATGTTTTTGGGATGGCGGTACCATCTTCTTCTTTGGGAGATGTACCTTCAACTTCCTTAGGAGATGTGCCAGATTCACAACAGGTATGGACAATTTTCCACTTTTAAAATTTATGTTTTTAAGTTATATATTCCACCTCAAAAAGCTCCATTAAAAATGAGATATATCTATATCTTGAGTTATTTTAAATTTTTTTAATTTTAGGTTTTTGGAGATTTTCTTTTGGAGCCTCTCTTAGGAGATGTGCGAAATCCACCTGCAGAAGTATTCAATTTTTCACTTTTAAATATATATGTTTTTAATTTATAATTTATAAATTGAAGTTTCAAAGTTCTATTATAAATTGAGATCTTTATCTTGATTTACTTTATACTTAAATTAAATTTTTTAATTTTAGGTTTCTATAGAGGATTTCTTTTCTCCATGGACTCTAGTGATGGAGATAGGAACATCCATGACATTTCAACCATTTGAACAAGTTGTCTATTTTTTTTTTTAACATTATTGAAAATAAGTTTATATATATGCATTTTCATTTGAATTTTTTTAATATATATATATATATATATAACTGTACATGCATATTGTACAGTTTATTGTTGGAGATGTTCCCATGGGGGAAGTTGTAGCAGGTGAGAAACAAATGGAGAGGGAACCCCATGAGGTATTGCATGATTTTTTTTTATATTTTGTTTTTTTCATGAAGTTCTATATATATTCTCACTCAATTTTAAAACATCAAATTTTAATGTTTGTACGTGCATTGTCCTTAGACTTACTTGTGAATAGCTGTAGAAAAGCACTGAGCTTTCTTTAAGGAAAATTTTATCCTCATGGCTGATGGATGATTTCTAGATTTGATTAAGACTTCTAGATATTTAAATTTATTTATTTATATATTATCTAGATGCGGTAATATATAACTTGATACTTGATACTTGTGAGATCTAAAAATTTTGGACATATTTATGTGAACTACATTTGGTACATGTAGATGTGATATGTTTTAAAACTTAAGTTTTTTGGATAACTTAGGCACATTGTCACAGTAGTGTTGTATTATAATTTGTTTGGTTTTAAAATATTAGGAGTTTTGAATGGTTGAGCTGTATTTGGAATGTGAAGTGATGTTGTGATCTATGTGCGTTTTTCTTTTGTTTTATTTTGCATATGGCTCAATGTTGTGCTCGCTCTTTTTTTTCGTAAATTAAAAATTAAGTTTTGGATGGTTGATATACATTTGGCATGTGATATAATGATAAATGTTTTTATTGTATATTTGAACTACAATTGGCATGGCATGTGAAGTAATGTTTTGATATAATAAAAAAGTTTTTAAAACTCAAGTTTTTGATTGTTGAAGTACATTTGGCATGTGAAATAATTTTGTGATCTATAATTTTTTGTTAAAATAAAACTTTTAAGTTTTGGATGGTTGATCTACATTTGGAATGTGATATAATGTTAAATGTTTTTATTGTATAGTTGAACTACAATTGGCATGGCATGTGAAGTAATGTTGTCATATAATAAAAAAAGTTTTTAAAACTCAAGTTTTGGATGGTTGAACCACATTTCGCATGTGATTATGATATTATGTTTTGTTTTTAAAATTTAAGTTGTTGTTTTCCAAACAAAAAAAAGTTGACATGAATATACATGTACATGTAGAAATGATTTTACACATGTTTGAATATATATGTTAAAAAGATTGAAGTACAATATATATATATATATATATATATATATATATATATATATATATATTGATAAGATTCTAGGTATTGTTAGATGTGTTGAAAATAATCATAAAATTTTAAAAATACAATCTATAATGTATATATATCCAAAAATTTTCATCAATGCACATGTATAGAAAAGCTACTTTCAGTTAATTCCATTCTAGAACATATATATCCGGTACGTGCAACATTTTTCATCAATGCACATAAAAAAACTATTCGAATAGTTAATTTCTTTCTAGAACATATATATCCAGTACTTCAACATTTTTCATCAATGTCAATAGAATTAAGCTACTTTTCATCAATGGCTATAGAATTTAGCTACTTTCATTTAATTGCATTCTAGAACATATATATTCAGTATGTGAAACATTTTTCATCAATGCACATGGGAAAACTACTTGAACAATTAATTGCATTCTAGAACATATATATATCCAATACGTGCAACATTTTTCATCAATGCACATAGAAAAGCTACTTTCAGTTAATTTTCTAGAACATAACCGACCATTGGACAAACAAATTTTGTACCAGATTTTTATAAAGAATAGAGATGTGGGTGAAATCCACAAAAAGTCGGAGAAGTGCTCACGTTACCCCATCAAGGAATACTTGTACAAGACTATCTTTATTAATGATTTATTTACATTGTCGATATTTTGCAAAAAAGAAAACAATAATTTTAGAATAATATATTTATCCAGTACATGCAGCATTTTCATCGATGCACATAATTAATTACATTCTAAGACATATATATATATATATATATATATATATATATATATATATATATATATATATATATATATATAAAATCATTCTACATGTGTACTGTGTTATTAGTAGAAAAGCTAATTTCAGTTGATCCTAGTGTGCATGTACCAAAACAATTTGTACCTATGCAAACACTTGCAAAAATATCATAACAAGGCAACTCAATTTTTAGTTGAGTTATGGAAGTTCTAAAACATAATCCAAAGAGAAGAAATTGTTGGGTAGTTCAATGAAAAAAATTCCAATGGAATGCCATATTCAATGACCCATTCATGATCATATTTTGACATTTTCCATTTCTCAATTTTCGTTTTTTTCTTTGATTGAATTTCTATCAACTTTATGCATGTTGCACACACCAAGTGACTATATTGACAACTTATGACATCAAGTTCATAGTCTTCAAAGTAAAAAAAATCCCCACTTTGATTAGTTTGTCTGAAAAAATAACCTTTCAATATAAGAGATCCTCTTTCATATGGAAACCCGTGATCATTATAGTTTTGTAATAATTTCATTTTTCGTTCAGTGCAATGCATCAAATAATACTTCACATTTTCATCGTTGTTAGTACGTGCAATTACAGTAAAAAAATTTCTTGCACAATAAAACAAACTTAACAAACTTATGTATTTAAATTTATTTCTAGATCTTTATCACTTGAAGGAAATTCAAATGTTACCTTCTCTAACAAGATCAGAAACTTGATCACCATCGGATGATATTGTAGTATCCTCTGATTGCATTTCTTCAAAAAATGAAATAGACATTTTTCCCTTTGTATTTAGCTCTATATGTTTCCAATATTTTACATACATTTTGTTTTCACAAACGTCATTGGATTCTTTGTTGTCTATTGTTGGGTACCGAATCTGGCTATCTCTCTGCCCATTTTTGTCATCCTTCCTGACCCTTTTTGTTTAATTACCTACATTTACCATGCTAAACTTATGAGGTAAACACCCCTAACTTGTCCAATTGGAATATTTTAATTAATGAAGTAAATTCATGGAGTTTTACCTAATTGCGGCACTAAGATATGTGTTTGACTGTAGATTGGAAAACAGGAACCCTCACTCCAGCAGTTTGCAACAGAATTGGTAATAGCCAGCTAAAGGGAGATCATGCAGCTGGAATCACGAGTCCTCAGGCCTATTCTCAGCCCTTGCTCTATCCTGGATATATGTTGTTTGTGCCGTTCCAACTAAAGTCCATTTCTGAATGCGCAGTTATCATGTTTCAGGTAAATATTTTATTCCCTTGCACTGTGTATAAAATGTACATTGTTCCTATAAATGGGGGTTCCCGAAAGGAGATTGTAATCACATTTTAGAGATCAATAAAATACTGTTGGTTTTTCTATTCTAAAGTGTTTCGTGAGCAACGCAGCCCTGATCACAGAGCTAGGCCCACTCTTCTGATCAGGTGTTGCGTCTGTGTATGTGTGTGGATTATTTCTTGTTATGGTTGCTGTTATTATTTCTTACTGTTAAGATTGTTTTGAATGTCCAACATTGATTTTACTTCATGGTAATGTTTTGAATCATAACCATAAAACCCTTGGTTGAAAGCATTGTGCGTTTGTTCCTGCATATACCTTGCGCATTGCCTTGAAAGGATACGATCCCAGGTTGATAAAATTAATGTCGGATTAGGGTGGATAAATCATCCCTACCTGAACACCAACATTTTGGCACCATTGCTAGGGAGGCTAACAAGGTGCGAGCGACGATGCGAACCAACCTAAGGGTCAATCTCTCATCCTTGAGGAGAGATCGAGCTTTCTCACTCTACTTTAGGTCCTGAGCGTAGGTTTTGATTTTGGTTTGTTTATTTCTGTTTTTGCTTTGGATTTAGGGCCATTTTCTCATCCTGGGGAGGGAGGAGTCTCTTGACACCCTGCTGTAGGCCCTGAGTGGAGTTAATTCTTCTTTAGGTTGTCGTGTGTTTTTATTGTGGGGGAACCCTTAGCTTTGCCGTGGGGAGGGAGGAGTCTTTTCACACCCTACTTCAGATCTGGTAGTATTAGGTCTTTTTGTGGGTTGTGTGTTTTTGGTTCTTTTCCCAGGGAGGGAGGAGTTTTTTACGCCATGCTCCGGGCCTGAAACCCTAGTTTTTTTTTCGCTGTCTTTCTCTTTTGAATTCTTTTATCTTGGGGAAGGAATGGTCCTTTGACACCTTACTTCAATATTGAAGCATTGTAGGTTCATACACAGACCTTCCATTACACCAATTTATATATGAACAAAGAACCAAATAAGAGGGGCGGAGCGAGAGCCCCAAAGAAGGGAAGACCAGATTTGGGAAGAAAAACTTACATTCAGCAGATAATAGAAAAGGCAGAGTTCGAAGCATATTCCCCCGTAGCTGCAAGGCCAGGGGCTAGGAGAGTGAATTCCAAGGGACAGTCAATGGATCAGCCTGTGCAGGCCATGGTATCCCTGGGTGATTTGGTGCAACAGGGTCGTCCAACAGTAGAAGAGAGAGTCAGCATTGGACCAGATCGAGAGGACCTTGTGCTGGTATTAGCAGAGGAATAAATTGCAAGTAGAACATTGTCGGAGTTGGACTGCTCTAATAAGGGAAAGGAAGTTGTAGTCAAGGGATTGAACTATCAGGATACAGGAAAAAGAAACGAGGAGGTATTGGTATCGCCAAGAGACCGAGGAAGCGCCACTAAGGTAACTCGTGTTCCAATAGTTAGGAGTCCCTAGTCATCCTCTACAAAGCCTATTGAGATTCCCAGCGATTATTGGAAGATATTTATGGCTCCCACAACCTCCACTATCGAATTTCCCATTGGGAATTTGGGATCTGGCGCGCCTACAAAGCCTATCCCATTAGCATCACTACCAAACTTTCATGGGCTTATTTCAGAGGATCCCGACATGTTTCTATTTGAGTTTGACATAGTGTGCCGGGGCTACGATTACACGACAAATTCCCAGAAGTTAAAGATTTTACCTTCTACACTAAAAGGGATGGCTTTGCGATGGTTTATGGGCCTTGGGGGAAAATCCATTTCCACATGGGATGATATGCAAACAACTTTTCTAGAAAAATACCAGGATTACTGTAAATCCCGGAACATCAAGGAGGAGCTTTTCAAGTTCACACAGAAAGAAGACGAAAGTTTGGAAGATTGTGTGGAGAGGTTTAAATACCTCTTGCAGAGGTCAGATCATTCCAATTTGGATAAGGAAATCTTGAAGGTTATTCTCCTTCGATCCTTTCGAGAATACTCAATGGAATTATTGAATATTGTGGGAAAGGGAGACATTTCTAAGGAAACCATTGAAGGTATTTGTGACTTGTGTGTCCAGTGCTCGAGGGGGCTTGCAAGAAATAGATCAGGGATTCGTTCAGCAAAAGGATCTGGCGGGGGTGTTACAAAAGTAGAAATTGGGAACCTGCTAGACAATTTAAGGACGGATATTCTCAGTACCCTGTCAACATAAATGGATACTTTGCAAGTAAAGCAGAAGCAACTGGAACTAGATAGGACCATGGCAATATTTTTTCTGAAGTACAAAAAGAATCATCTGGAAAGGGAATGTCCATGAAAGTCCGTAGAAAAATGTGATATCTATGAGCTAAATCATGTAACGAGCTCATGCCCTTCCTTGCTGGGCCTGAAAGCGGTGTTTCAAGGAGCAGGGGAGGACACGGAGCAATTGTACCTTATGGGTGCTAGGAAGCCATGGAAACTTCGACCATCGATGGGGAATCAAGGTATGTACCCAGATCCATCTCAGTATTTCAATAGTTATAACATGAATCCTCAAACTATGCCTTGTCCCCCTATGTGGCCACAATACCAGTACCCACTATGGCAGCAATGGAACCCTCAAGCCAGTATGAGCTCACCATGGGCTCCAACTTGGCGAGGACCCTATTTAGGGTAGCTTCCTCAAGATATGCCACAACAACAACTCCAATTACCTTCCACTGTTCCTCCTGGTAATCAACTTGTTCATCCTCAGCTTCCAATGTAGCCTAACCCTAACCCCAATAATAAAGGAGCTCATCAAGCTGATGTTCTTAACCCGCCTGTGTATAATATCTCTACAACAGATCTGTATGAGATGAATTTGTGATCTGGCAGGACAGTCAATGTCCAACCCCCTCTGGTTATCATTGAACAACTTGATAATGAAGACAGAGAGGCACAACCGACCTATAGAGAACCAAAACAAACTGTTAAAAACCAGGCGCCTCCTGTAAAACAACCTCAATCTGAACCACCATACCCAGAAAGGTTGATTATGAGTAAACCAAGCCCACAAATTGAATTTGATTTATTAGGAGAATTGCAGAATTTATTTGTTAAAATCCCCTTGCTACAAGCTATGAAGGATGTGCCAATTTATGCAAAGACTCTTAGGGAATATTTTTCAAAGAAACTTGCAAAGAAAACTAAATACCCCCTCACTATACATGTTATGGGAAAATTATCGTACTTCATGATGGGAAAATCAATACCAATGAAATATGGAGATTCGGGGAACCCAGTTTTGACAGTACAGATTAATGGAGTGGAGATTCCAAATGTGATGGTGGACCTGGGCGCTGCCATCAATGTCATCACCACTGAAACCATGCATACATTAGGCCTTCAAAATTTGAAGCATACACCTACAGTGTTGGAATTGGCAGATAGATCCACATTCAATCCTGTGGGGAAGTTGGAGGATGTGACAATTTTAGTAGAGGCATGGCATGACCCTGTCGATTTCCTGGTATTGCATACACAATCTTCAGTAGGTGGTCACCCTTTGATTCTGGGTAGGCCATGGTTGGCTACCATAAACGCTTATATTGGATGCCGATCAGGAAATATGGTCATCTCTAATGGCCATAACACCAAGAACTTGGTGCTTTACCCACCGGCAAAACCAAATGCGCCTAAAAAGTCAGCAGGTGGCAAGAAGGCTGTATCTATGGTGGAAGTCCAAGAAGAGGAAGAAGTGAGATCGGTCCTTACTATCGGGTAGGCCCTTCAGTTGAAGATGGAATCAGAAGATGATGTGATCACTTCCTTCATGAATGATCCTTGTTATGTTTCAGAGTCAAACCAGCAAGTCTTAGAATCCATCCTAAGTTGTGAAACTCAGGAGGATATTGAAACAGTGGAAGAATTGGAAGAAGATGTTGATGCACCTCATGAAAGTGTCCAAGTGGAGATAGAACCAGGGAAAACTCTGAATATCAATCCAGGTCTGTCAGAATCCCAGAGGGAGCAGTTGATAGATGTTCTTCAGAAGCATAAAGAAGCTTTCGCCTGGGATTATTCATACATGAAGGGGATCCCTGATAACTTATGCACCCATCACATATACATCAAGGAATATTTTCGTCCTATAAGACAGCCTCAGAGAAGGATGAATCTGGCACTGAAGAACATTGTGAAAGAAGAGCTTCAAAAACTACTGGATGCAGGTTTTATCTACCCTATCTCAGATAGCCAATGGGTCTCGCCATTGGTAATGGTTCCTAAGAATAATGGCGAATGGTGAATCTGCATGGACTATCGAGAGTTAAATAAAGCAACTCAGAAGGACCATTTTCCCCTGCCATTTATCGATCAAGTTTTAGACACATTGGCTGGTAAGAAATTTTTCTCATTTCTGGATGGGTTTAGTGGATATAACCAAATCCAGATTGCTCCTGAGGATCAAGACAAGACAACCTTCACATGCCCCTGGGGAATATTTGCATATCGGGTCCTTCCTTTTGGCCTATGTAATGCCCCTGCAACATTCCAGAGGGAAATATTGGGAATCTTCTCTGATCTGATAGATGATGGTGTTGAAATTCATATGGATGACTTCACTCCATATGGGGACTCATTCTTAGAGGGGCTGAAGAATTTAGAAAAATTTATTGAAAGATGTATACAAGCGCGCGTTTCCCTGAGTACAGTAAAATATCACATGATGATGGAACAAGGAATTGTTCTGGGACATTTGCTTTCGGCTGAAGAAATCAAGATGGACCCAGCAAAAATAAAGGTAATTCTCCACTTTCCAACACCTAAAACGCCCACACAAGTACATAGTTTCATTAGTTGTGCTGGTTATTATAGGCGTTTCATAGAAATTTTGCAAAAGTAGCACACCCATTATTTCAATTACTGACAAAGGACTTAGAATTTGTGTGGTCAAAGGACTGTGATATAGCCTTCACAAAAATTAAAGAATTAGTCTACAGTGCTCCGATTCTTAGAGGACCAGACTGGGCATTACCTTTCCACATTCACACAGATTCTTCTCAAACAGCGATTGGTGCAATACTAGGACAGCAGGAGGATAAAGTACCTTACGCAGTCTACTATGTTAGTAAGAATTTGGCCCCTATTGAATTGAGCTACACAGTGACTGAGAAAGAGTTCCTTGCTGTCGTCTATGCCATCAACAAGTTCTGGTATTATATTACCGGGTATTCTACCTTTGTGCACACTGATCATGCAACCATCAAGTATTTAATGAACAACCCTGTTACCCCTGGTCGTGTTACAAGATGGTTGTTGCTACTACATGAATTTGATATTACTATAGTAGATAAACCAGGGAAGGACAATGCGGTTGCAGATTTCTTATCTAGGATAGAACATGCTGGTAAGAATACACCAGTTGAAGATAATTTCCCAGATGAGCATCTTTTTGCACTTTCTGCTAACACTCCGTGGTATGCAGATATTGTTAATTATCTTGCTACAGGTGAGGTGCCTCATCACTTATCCTATAAGAAGCAAAGGAAGATCATTCACAAGAGTGCCCGATATTCATGGATGGCAGGATATCTTTTCCATCTAGGGATTGACCAGCAGATTCGGCGTTGTGTGGCGAGAGATGATATTTATGAGATCCTAAAGGCTGCACATGATGGACTCTGTGGAGGAAATTTTGCAGATAAACGGACAGGTCATAAAGTGCTACATATGGGATACTATTGGCCCTCCATCTTTCATGATTCTTGGGATTATATTCGAATGTGTGATAGCTATCAAAGGATGGGACAACCTGGGAAAGCAGATGAAATGCCTCTCCAACCCCAGATAGTCCTTGAACCATTTGAGAAATGGGCCATTGAGGACTATCTCGGGAGAATCATAGTTCACATCTCATATGATAGAGAAATTGATGCAGAAATACGGGGTCAAACACAAAGTAACAACCCCCTATCATCCACAGGCGAATGGGCAAGTAGAGAGTACAAACAAGGTATTGGAAAATATCTTGACCAAGACAGTAGCAAGTCATTGCCGGGATTGGGCACAAAAACTTCCAGAAGCTTTATGGGCCTATAGAACAACATGGCGGAATACAACGAGATTTTCTCCATTTGATTTAGTTTATGGGAAATCTCCCCTATTTCCGGTAGAATTTGAAATTAGCACACTGAGAACAGCTCTGGAAGTAGGTTTAGATTTATCAGAAGCACAGAAACACCGACTGGAACAGCTGAATGAGTTAGATGAGATTCGATCAGTAGCTGTCCAGAAAACTACTGTTGTTCAACAGCAAAGAATGAAATGGCATGACAAATTCATCAAAACTAAGGTGTTTCATGAAGGGGATTGGGCGTTACTGTATGACTCCAGATTCAAGGATTTCAAAGGCAAACTCCGCACTCGCTGGATGGGACCATATCAAGTGGATGCAGTGTTCGACAATGGAACAGTTAGATTAATCACAATTGATGACATTCAGACCACGATTGTGGTGAATGGACACCATCTAAAATTATATCATCGTCCAACTTCTAAAGATGCCTTTGTTAAAACCCTTTTAGATTCAGCTGATCTAATGGTTATTGCAATAGAAGACACTCTCATTCTCCATTAAATCTAAAAAATAAATAAAAATAATAATAAAATAATAATAATAAAATGTGGTTATTACTCACTTGTTTGTGTTTTGCAGGAATAATAAAAGAATTATGGCCAGGAGCAAAGTAACATTCGGTGTGTTACTCCATCAGTGTTGTTACAGAAGTAATTTGTTTCACTGATGTTGTTACTCTGCAACTGTTGTTACTCTGTAGCTGCTGATACTCTAAAGTTGTTGTTACACCATCGATGTTGTTACTCCGAAGTTGTTGCTACACTGCCGCTTCTGTTACTCCGTAGCTGTCGTTACTCCGAAACTGCTGTTACTCCGTAGCTGTCGTTACTCCGCAACTATTGTTACTCTGCAACTGTTGTTACTTCGTCGCTGTCGTTACTCCGCAACTGTCGTTACTCCGTAGCTGTTGTTACTCACTATTGTCATTACTCACTATTCACGATAGACATTTCTGCTGTTACTCCACCTTAAGGTAAGTCCGCAGGTATGTCTCCATTGATTTTATGGATTTAATTAAATATTCCAAAAGGACAGTCAAACGTGTCGAGGACGGTAGTCATTTAAGTTGGGGGGAGGGTATCGTCATAATGGTTGACGGCGTACTTAGTAAAGGTACTTATGACATACAACTCCCACCAAATCAAATTTAATGATCTTAAGTACTCTGTAATTATACCGTTGAGTTGGGATGCATACTCATACGCACAAAAGTCTTATCAGTCACCTCTCAACATTCCGCATTAAATCCTAAGAATATATAACAGTACTCCTGCAATCTGTCAATTAATTCCAAACGTACCAGTACTGTTCATCCATTATATTCGAAAGTGGCCATGACGTTATTATAGTTACCAACAATTCGGAGCCCTATCACTCTCCCCTACCAGCTAACTCTAGTCATCGTGTCGCTTCTACCTCTGCAGCAATGGGTGGCCGATCTGTGTGCCATGAGCCCAATGATTCAACAAGAATATGAAGCAATCGGGAGGTATGGCAGGTATTCGAAAATATAGGTTGGGACATTTACTTTGACAGGTTTAATGGCTAGGATGAAGAAATCACAATGGAATTTGCATTGAATTTGGAGGAAGGAGTTTCTCGGGTTTGCGGACTTGAAATTCCAGTCACAGAAGAAACTATTGCAGAGGTCAGTGGACTGCTGCAGGGTGGAGAATGCTGGTTTTCCAGAAGAACCCCTCTTCAGGAACTCCCCAAAGCTTTTCTCCAAGCCGAAGAGAGCATCGCGCAGAAGGGCCGAGGATAAGATAGAACTTCATTACTGCGGGCATGGGGATAAGTTGCAGAGGCTTTGATTAAATATATAACATGCGAGGGAAGATATTCCACTATTTTTAAATACCACCTGCGCATATTGGCGCACTTACGATTTCCCCAAGCGGAAGCCTTTTCAATGAATGT